>JAHPZR010002995.1:15000-20865 GCA_019787425.1 Platygyra sinensis | reverse complement strand
AAAAACAATTGATAAAAAGGAACAAACAGACTAATCAGATAAATCGTGTTATTACGTAACAAACTCCCCATTGAGGGCCTCTGAATGAATGTGCGGGTCAATGTCATAACAAGGTCCTCAGAGAGAGCCCCTAAACAATGTAATAGATTCCCAATCGAAAGCCCCTGAATGAAAAACCAAACGCAAACATAACAAAATCCCCCAATAGAGTTTTTGAACAAAAACAACAACGACTAAGTGAAGGCTAACAAAACAAAAGGACAAGATTACGAACTAGAAACATTCAAAGCCATATGGGAGCTAACGAGGTCCTACAGACAGCAAAAAAATTTCGATTATTACAAATTTGGGCTGAAAAGATTTTACACTACAATAGAGACAAAGTCAACTGTTGTAGCAGATACGATTTCTGGATTTGAATTCACGCCTTTTGTTAAGACCGTGTGGATATAATGAAAAGAGTTGTGAGGTCCAATATGCTTCTCTGGTGAGGAGCAGTTGTTCAAGATGGATTGCATTTTTGTGGTTTATAATTTGTTCGATAATAATAAAACTAATTTGACAAATTTGATGCTCAAAAGAATTATAATGGACCGCCAACTCACATGTTCTTCTGTTCTTAAGCATTGATGATTTATGGTTACGAAAACGAACCTTGAATTCTGTTGAAGTGGAGCCCACGTACTGCTTTTTGCATTTGTTACAAGCAGCCAAATAAATGACATTTTTGGAAGTACAGCTTAATTTCTGATTAATCCTATATATGCGGCCCGTAGCAAAACTCTCAAACTTAGTATCTTGAATCAAAAAATTTTTACAAAGGTCACATCTTTTGTTACATTTGCAACAACCTCGATCATCTTCCAAGGTTTCATTTCTGGCTTCATTGTTCCGAAATTTAGATGGAGCTAAGATTTCTTTTAGGTTTTTTGTTCTGCGGTAAGCTGGAAAAATCGACTTTGATGGAAAAATCTCTAAAAGCTCAGGAGACAATCTAAGTAAGTGGGAATGTTTTTTAATCACCTGCTGGATGTCTGGAAGAATTGGGTTGTAGTCAAGTACTAGAGGAAAAACCTTTTTCTTTGGCTTGACTCTTTTTGTTAAGAGTTCGGACCTCTCATTGTTTAATGCTTTTTCAAATTGTCTGTCCACTAATTCCTTGCTGTAATTTTGTGAGCACAGATATCCTTTATATTCTTCACATCTCTTGTTCAAAAATTGGTCTGTAGAACAATTGCGTTTAATTCGAAGAGCCACCCCATAAGGAATTGCACGCTTACAATGTGATGGGTGCGAACTCGAAAATGGTAAATAAAGATGACTATCGGTTGGTTTAGCATAAATATCAGTGATTATAAACCCATCTTGGAGGTGCAAAGTAAGATCTAGAACGTTGAGGCTACTCTCCGAATACACCAGTTCAAACTTGATGGTGGGATAGAGTGAATTAATATACTCCGTAAATTCTAACAATTTCGGCAAACCAAGAGTCCAAAGATCAAACACATCATCTCTATACCTCCACCAAAGCATAGGCTTGCTTGCACCTCCAAGTTTAGCCTTCTCGTCAATTAATCCCATTGCCAAATCGGCGTAACTACAAGCATTTTTAGGGCCCATGGCAGTGCCATGTTTCTGAATAAAATTTTGATCTGCAAATTGACAATTATTGATTTGAAGACAAATCTCAACGGCTTCGACTATACAATTCGTAGATGGAAATTTATCTTTCCTAGAATCAAGCGCCTTTCTAACAGCTGAGATTCCTAGGTTATTATCAATGTTGGGAAACATAGCCACAACATCCCAAGATACAAGCAAACTACCCGGGGGTAGGGGACCTTTCTCAGCATTTAAAGCCTGAATTTTGTTAATTAGATCACTTGTGTCTTTAACGAATGATGGAAGGCTCTGTGCTAAAGGCTTGAGATAAAACTCGGTGAAGGCAGAAAGTCTTTCGATTGATGTTCCACAGCACGATGTAATTAAGCGGAGTGGATTGCCCTCTTTATGGGTTTTCACATTACCAAAAGCTACCCCCGGTTTAGGTTCCAAATTGGTAACCCATGTAGCAATCTCTTGACTTATCTGACCTTCACCGAGCCATTTGCGTCCCCAATTTATATATATATATATATATATGGCTGATTAATCATATTAATTATATATATATATATATATATATATATATATATATATATATATATATATATATATATATATATATATATATATATATATATATATATATATAACAATGTGTATCTACTCAATGTTGTTTCATATGGACTTTAATACAGGTCTGTTTCGTAGACCAACAAAGTGTTGGTCCACTCATCAGTTAAATTCCATATACACTGTAGCATCGCTAGGGTTTATATACATCAGCAGTATGATCGTTACAAAATTAAAATTCGAATAACAATGGTTATAAACATTTGTAGACTTATGATTGGTTATTGAGGATGCGATTGAATTTAAGGAGAAACTTTCGCTTGTGCCTGCAAGTTGATACAAGTTCATTACGTTTGTTAAGCGTTGCCATGTCCGGTTTATATAGGATATAGAATTTCTCGGTATTACATAAATTGCATCGTTTAGTGAGGTTACTATAAGATTTGGCCTTGGCTAGAATTTTCCAGGAGATTGCGAAGTCTTTCTTTTGATCTTTTAGCTGCCATAGATGTTTGCTCAGTTCAGTGTCATTCTTTTTACTTTCATGTTTGAATGACATTTGGTGGTTTCGCCATCTCGTTTTGAACTCGGTGGCGGTGAGGCCGACGTACGTCTCTGAGCTTTCAGCAGTGGTGACGGTGGCTTGATACACTACTTCTTTGGCTAAGCATTGTCCTTTTAAAGGGCATTTGTCTGGCTCTCTGCAATTGCAGGGTTTGGGGGGTGTTTTTTCCTGAGGTGGCATGTTCTGACTTAGGATTGTTTTGTTGTGTCCATCAATGATCTGTTTTATGTTTGGTGAACAACTATAACTTAGCTTAAGATTATTTTTGTTAAACAATTTTCTTAATTTATGGCCAGGTGGAAAGCACTTCTCGATCAAATTTAGAAATTCTCTTCCTATGTTGGTTTGGACATTCTTACTAAATGGTGGGTTGAACCATATTATGTTTCTTTGCCTCTTCCTCTTGTTTGTGGTGGATTCTGGTGGCTGTTGTGGTGGGGTGAATTTGAGGGTGTATGAATAACCGCTTTTCTGTAACGCCTCTTGGTAGGGTGGTGCTGCTTCTTTGAAGGCTTCCTCGTCTGATGAGATTTCAGATAATCTCTTGTTAATTGCCTCAGGGATGTTCTTTAATATGCATGGGGGGTGGTTGGATTTGCTGTGGACATAGAGCGGAGTAGTTGTAGGCTTGGAATAAGGCTTGTACTTCTCAGCGGTTAAATCTAATGTTACGTCAAGGAAATTCACGACTTTTTTGTTGGCCTCGATAGTAATGCGTAGGTTGTTTTTGGCGAACACTTTGCAGATTTCTTTTTGATTTTTTCGATTTTTTGTGGAGTTTGGTCGATTACTGCTAAGCCGTCATCTCTGTAAAGCCCGATTTCCATGCCGTAGGGTATTTCTTTAAGCTGCGAGAGCATGTAGATTCCCACTAATTCACATGTTTCAGCTCCGTCATAACTTCCCATGGTGACGTCGAAGAGCGTGTCGGTGTTTCTCTTCTGCCAAGGGTTTCCGTTGTTGAAAAGAAGGATTGTTTATCTTGTAAGATTATGTGACGATCATCATCAGAAATGGTTACATAATTGGCTGCGAAGTCAAGGGCACGCGTGAGTAGTGTCTCTGATATAGAAGGGTAGAATTCCACAACATCAAAGGTTATGAAAGCGCATCTGTGTTTGTTAGGCAAATGTTTAAACCACTGTCAGAACTTCTAACAATTTTCAGTAAACTGAACAACCGAAATGAACTTGTATCCAGTTGCAGACATGCAAAGAAATTCCTTCTTAATAGCGTGATCGTTTGAGCTTATAAGATTTATTTTTAGCAGTTTATTTTTAGCAGTTTACTGAAAATTGTTTAACCGTTGTTATTACCGTTTGTTTTTTTCAAAGTAGCGTCACTATTTGAGCATCTAAGATTGTTTTGTAACAGTTTATTGTAAATTGTGTTACCGTTGCTATAGACCTCAGCCAATTGCGAATTGTTACCGTTTTTTCAAAATTTCATAATCACTATAATACACCATGTATTCTTTCTTTTTGGCAGTTGCCTGATGATTGTCTCGTTAGAGGCATGAAACTCAGAGTAGCAAATAAATGTTTTTGACCTAGCTCAAGTCTACGTGTCTATTCAAAGCTCTGGTAAACCCATTGAGCACTTTTTAGCTGATGATCAATTTAGTCATTTATCACGTCATTTTATATATATATATATATATATATATATATATATATATTATATATATATATATATATATATATATATATATATATATCGAAAAAAGGAAAAGACTACACTTTTATCCCTACAAGCCTGTTTCGTGATCGCTCACTCTTCAGGGGATTTTAATGACAAGAATATTCCTAACCATCGTTTATATACTATGAAAATTACATAACTACTACTGCGGAGGATTTAAATGTTCAAATGTTTAGTTGTTACATAGCAACGCTTTGTTTCTATGGCGGCAAGAAGATACAAGTTCGTTACGTTTGTTTAGTGATGAAAGGTCGGGTCGGAAGATGATTAAAAATTTTTCTCTAAGACAGAGATTACATCTTTTACTTGAGCTGTTGTAAGCTGAGCGAGAAGAAATGATGCGCCATGAAACTGAGTGGTCAATGTTGCTGTCTTTTAGAGTCCAAATGTGTTTGCTGAGTTCGGTGGAGTTCCTGTGTTTTGCGTGACGGAATGATGCGATGTGGTTTCTGTATCTTGTCTTGAAGTCGTTTTCTGTAAGACCGATGTATGTTTCTGATGTGTTAGTGTCGTGACGTTTGACGGTTGCTTGATAGATAACTGATGATTGAAGGCAGTTTCCGTTAAGTGGGCACGCGTTTTTCTGTCGGCAGTTGCATGATTTGATGCCATTAGCGTTATCTGAGGGTTTATCAGCGTGTTTGGATGAGGTTAGAATATGCTTGTTGTGGTTGTCGATAATTTGCTTAGTGTTATTCATGCAACTGTAACTGATCTTGATAGTGTTGCGGTTGAAGATCTTTCTGAGCTTGTGATTCTTAGGGAAGTGTTTATCTACTAGGGTGAGGAATCTGTGACCGATATTAGAGTTGACATTTTTACTGAATGGAGGATTGTACCAGAGGATGTTGTTACGTTGTCTGTTTTTCCGTTTAGTGGTCGTTGTTGGTTCGTAATGTAGAGTGTGTGGTATCCGCTTTCGTCGAGTGCTTTTTGGTACGGAGGGGCGGCTTGTCGAATGATGTCTTGTCTGAGGAAGAGATGATAGCCGTTTGTTGATGCCAGCGGGTAGAGTTTTTCTTAAGATCAAGGTTCTTGCAGCTGAATAAGAGCTAAGCAAATTATCGACAACCACAATCAGCATGATTCGAACCGTCGAGTCCAAACACGCTGATAAACCCTCAGATAACGCTAATGGCATCAAATCATGCAACTGCCGACAGAAAAACGCGTGCCCACTTAACGGAAATTGCCTTCAATCATCAGTTATCTATCAAGCAACCGTCAAACGTCACGACACTAACACATCAGAAACATACATCGGTCTTACAGAAAACGACTTCAAGACAAGATACAGAAACCACATCGCATCATTCCGTCACGCAAAACACAGGAACTCCACCGAACTCAGCAAACACATTTGGACTCTAAAAGACAGCAACATTGACCACTCAGTTTCATGGCGCATCATTTCTTCTCGCTCA
>JAHPZR010002995.1:0-10000 GCA_019787425.1 Platygyra sinensis | reverse complement strand
AAAAAATGTTTCTCCATTTACGTCGTTTCATTGCAAAAAGTTATATTTAGCAGACGGATACATTTCATGGCGTGAATTTAGTCTTTCAGCTTTTTGAGAACATTTTATCGCTATGACGAGATGAATCCCACAGAGGCATGGTTTGTTTTCGCATTGTACTTATGTACGCAGCAGCTCATAACGGTTTGCTCATTTTTCAGAATTTCTCTTTCGATGGATAACGATTAGTTGCTAGTTGTAAAGTAGAGTTCACTCTGAATACGACCCTAGTGGCTCATCAGGCAGGAGTTTATCCCGGTTTCTGGAGCATGAAGCGACTGGGGGTATTTCTACTCCCCTCTGGATTGGATGCCAGGCTATCGCAGGGTTACCCCCAGCATTAAGTTTGCCGGTACCCATTTAAACACCTGGGTGGAGAGAGGCACTGTGAGAGTAAAATGACCTGCCCAAGAACACAACGCAAGGCGGCCCCAGGCCAGAGCTCAAACCCGGACCGCTCTATCCGGCATGTGTCCACCCGCCTCCCAAGCAAGTTTGTGACGGTAACGATTACTATTACAAAATAATAACCCATTTCAAGCACCCTTCATTTCAGATTTATGGGTTTGTATCTCAAAAATAATGACTCCTGTAACCTTTTTTTGTCGAATTCTAATTAGCAAGTCCAGTTTTACATTTTTGGCAACGTCGTGAACATTTTAAAGTAGAATTAGTACTTCTGAGGGGTCACGTGACATACCACGTGACGTTAAGCGCAAAAAAGCCATTATTTGAGAAATTGGTGGAGGTTTTTAGTAATATCATCATGCAAAAACGCAGTTTAGAATTCTTTAGTCTAAGAATCTTACACGAAACCAGCTTACGGCTGCCATTTTACTTCTAGTGTGTAATAATATGCGGTTTTTCGCATTTTTCCCACGGGTAATGAAGGTAAGTGTTGAGTCGCTCTACATACTATGTAAGTTGGCCAAGCAGTGCTCTTGTCCAGAATTTCTGGCTGCAAGTTGCAGATGCGAAATAAATGTCATACTGGCTTGTAGAGTTGGGAAGCAGAATTTCTAGCTCATTCGCTCGAACTAAAAGGTCATGAACATATCGCGAAAGCTGTTACTGTTGGTATTAACAATTGCTTTGGTATTGTTTCTCGTGCCTTCGGGGTCCTATAATGATGAGGATTTGAAATTAGATTATTTATCATGGAAATGGCATTAAAATTAAATCCACTGAAGATTTTTGTGTCCTAGGTTTGGTAGCATTAAGACCGAGCTTGCTGAGAAATAATGTTGCTGCCTACGAGCTTTGATTTTTTTTTCTGTAATTTTCCCAAAGCATTGTTAAGAGAAAATAGGATGAATTTGTCGTGAAAATTATATGCAAAATATAGTTTACGTCAACAGAATATATTTTCTTTATGTTTATCTAATTCATCGTTTAGGTGATGAAACTAAATGAATGTCAAAATAGAATAAAAAATAGGAAAAACCCAGGAAACCAAACTCCATGCCATTCCTCGTTTTTCGGGGGAATCATTTGCGGTCCTTATCGGGGATCATTTGCGGTTCGGGATCATTTGCGGTCCAATTTGGGGATCATTTCCGGTCTGGGGATCATTTGCGGTCAGGGATCATTTGCGGCGCTGTACAGTACACTAGTTGGGTGATACTAAAAGTGGTTATTAATCTTCACTTTGTTACCTGCCAATGTTGAATATGGCATTGCTATTGTTAGAGAATAAAAATGCAAGCTAGAGTGTATTCCCTCGTTATTGAATTGTTAAGGGAAAACTTGTTTTTTGGTGTTGGGTAATATAATCGTGTGATATATCCTGAGCATTAAAAAAGAGTTACTTGATTTTCTGACTTATTACTGATGAAATAATAGTTTCACCTTACACTATGTTATTTAGTTTTTACCTTAGAAAGAAAACTTGAGTTTATTCATATTTATGGAGCACCATCATTTTCGGGATTTTCCAGCTGTGTTTACTCGGTTGCTATGGTTATTTTCTCTTGGTCATGTCAGTCGAGATAATCAAATAAAGTTGATGTCAACTTTTTGGACTGAAGTGCTCTTTCTGAAAATAATCATCTGGGAATCTATAACTTATAACAATTTTGCTGTGTAATTTTTCAGCCAAACTTTATTCTTCAAGTAGTCCTTTTTGGACATTGAAATATGGTTGTCTAATTAAAATTCGTTCTCGTTTATACCTCGCACAAAAGGCCAAGAAAAGTGTAATTTACCCTAATCAGTACTAAGGTGTTTGTTTGCATATGTTTAAACTCAAGAGCACGTACAGAGATAATGATATCGAGTCGGCGGGTTTATGGTTTTGGAAAAGACCAACCCACGAAGCCGTAATTATGCAATCTTCTTCTTGTAACACTTACGTTGTAAGAAATATTTAACAACAACTTTTCTCACTTAACTTAGGGTTATCCTAAACTTTTAATCGATCAAAATCAAGATTGTAACTTTTAATTATTTACGTTACTTTGTTTGGGTCAACCACTTAAGATTAGTTGGTTAAAATAAAGAAGAAATATTTTCGTCAAGCTTGATTCCTCCAAGGAAAACATGCTAAGTAGCTCGGTGCGCAGTCGCAATAGAACCTTATGTGAACTATGCGTGACATAAGTTAGCCTACATAGCGTACTTACTTTCTCTTCGCCGCGATTCACCAACCAAATCGTCCCCGACTTTCTCGAGCTCGTAGCTCAGTCGGCAAAGTAATGGTAGATCTAATCCGGAGGTCGTGGGTTCGATTCCCACTGACGTCAAAAGATTTTTTCTTTAAGTCGCGTGGTTCCCTGATTCCCTTTACTAGAGCTAACGCCCAGTGGGTTATTCATGGGTTCTATTAGCACTTTAATTTACACTTCAGAGTTAATAATCTGTTTCACCAATTAAGTTAGCGTAGTTGACATTTTGACGGTGATTTGATGGATCATGTGATTAAGCTTTCAAAAGGAACGTGGCATGCGCAAGTGAACCAGTCGTAGTTGAGGTCGTAGTCGAAGTTGCAGTTGTAGTTGAAGTAATCCCTGTAATCAGTCAAGAGCTGAAGTACAAAACTGTTGTGACAATTATATTGTACAGTGGAACCTCGATTTAACGAACTCGCTGGGGACCGGCCTAATTTGTTCGTTAAATGGAGGGTTCGTTATATCGAAAACCTCGATATAACGAGTTTGAGGGGAAAGGACCAAAATGTTCGTTATATCGAGGTCATAGTTAACGATTGATTTGTAACACAGGTGACTTCTGTGGAAATACTATAGTGCCAGTTTATATGACAAATAATAAGCCGTTGACTGAAAGGCTCCTATCTCTTTACATATGGATTAAAGGATTTGCTGACTGTTTATCTGTTCAGCGTTTATCTTCTGTCGCGTGTTGACATTGTAATTCGTTATATCGAGGTGTATTTTAAGTTTTGGCTTCCGGATTATTTTCGTTATATCGAGGAATTCGTTATATCGAGGTTCGTTATATCGAGTTTCTATTCCATACATTTTTTTGTAATTTTGGCCGGGACGTAGAGTATCGTTCGTTATATTGAGGACTTCGTTAAATAGAGGTTCGTTAAATCGAGGTTCCACTGTATTAGAGAGAGACCATTGGAAATTAAAAAGTGAAACAGCCAAACAGAAGAGTGTTGGAGTGGTCAACTAATTCCCTCAAGAGATTACTTCAACACTATATTCCATACGTAAAGGAAGATTACGATGGAGGCTAAATCAAGCACTAATTTTTCAGTGGCTGGAGTGTATTCCTTTTCTAAGTGATACAGTCTGATTCGCGGTGCCGTGTTCTGAATTCGTATCACTTACGTTTTACCGCGAACTTCAAATGTCAAATCCTTTTGACTTGTAAATAGACGTTCTCTTTTGCTTCTCTCTTCCCACGCTGCGACAAAAAAGAACGTTTGATTCCAGATTAACTTAATTATCGACTTGTGTCAGAAGATGCCAGGACGACGCATTGTCAAGAGCGTTCGCTCCCAATGTGGCCTGGGACCCTCCCTTCACTGATATGTGGCTCAAGTTTGTGTTTGGCTCTCCTCCTTGTTCCCAGAATTTTTCTGCGGCTGTTCTGGTTTTCACTATCCACTTAAACCTTGGCAACATTTTAAAATTCAAATTGGATGTGGAATCTGAAGGCCACTGGCTTATCACAATTATGCGCTAACTGTTTATTCGTTTTATCCTTGATCACGGCTAGAAAATAAATATTGATGACCCAGTATATGTAGGTTTTGCTACACTTTGCGCCGGCCGGTACTATGGGGATGACGGTGAGAGCGAGTGAGAGTGATAGGTAGGGATTTTTTGTTATTCTAGGATCGGTCTCACAGCGGATGGATAGTAGTCGTCCGTGAAAATTTTTCTGTAAACAAGCGGGTCAGGCTGTATAAAGTAAGCAATTGAAATTGTAATAGGAGGTTTTGTCTGTTTTTTTAATGTTGTATTTTGCTTTCATGGTTTTTCTCTCAAAGATTGGAAAATAATTCCATTTAGGTCTGGTAGATGCCCCTTAGAAATTTGATGTTCTTAAAACTAGCTTCTCGGCAAATATTTGTTTTAAGAACCGACAAATCAAAAATCTTTAATAATGCCGCAGTTTTCCGCAATCCGTGGAGCATATAGATTGGCGGAGCTCACACTGTTTGGTTTTGTTGTGTAGACCTAATTGAGAACCTTCTACCGTCAAAAGGCTCTTTAATTTTATTCAAAACCGCTATCGCATCCCACAACATGTGCAGTTTTTTGTTTGAACTTTTTTTGGAATGGTATTAGATAGAACTGTATGAGCAACAAGCCTTGTTTTTCAATCCTGCTTAGGTTTTGTCTATAACTCTTCAAATATTTTGTCCCGCAATTTTGTTCTTATCTGCAGATACCACAACTCCAAGTCTCGGAATACAGACGCTATGCCCTGGGTAGCTTTTATGCGGGATAATACTCTCTGATACATTCTACTTCTTTAAAGTGTAGAGAGAGAGAGCAACAAGATAAAAATTACCATTATCTATCAGTTATTTCAATAAATTCTTTGTGCACCTATGTGGAACTGATTAGCGAGCCCCGTCACCGAGAACGGAGATGGTGAATGGCTTCAAAATTTCAAAAATATTGACTTGTGATTTAATTTAAATAGTTACATGACGTCTTTTATTTATTGGTATGCCTTAAAATGGGCCCAACGTTAACAGTTGAATTTTTTAGGAAAAAATTAAAACATTCAGCTGCAAGTACTGTGTTATCTGCGAGTTTTGCAAAATTTTCTAAACTGGTAACATTTACATTTGTAAGTATTTTACACACTCTTTTAGAGAATAGTCAAGGAAGTTGCTGTGTCACACTTGTTTGTTGTCTTTACTTGCGTGACCCCAAATTCAAATGAGTTTGAAACTCACGCAATATTTTGTCAGGCAACGCGAGGAACGAGTCCGTATATCACATTGCGTGCGCATTCCAGTTTATGTACCCTGAAATTCTGCTGCGTCCTGAGTTTCGGCGAGTAGTAAACTAGCTGAGATTTCAGAAGATTGATCAGTGCGTTATCGAAGATGTAAATTGCCGTATTCACGTGTGTTTGGTGAAAACTTTAGCTGTGATATGCTCAGTTGAAGTTCCTGCTTCACTCTCGACTTCTTCCGCTTCACTGAATTGATTCAGACGTTTCGCGAGACAAGGTAAGTGAATCTTTGCTGATTGAAGGTCTAATGTTCATTGCAAAGCCACTTCTGTACTTCATCTTCAAAGTAACCAACCCGTCATGTTCGGTCGAATCGTAATTACAACTGAGCAGTTGAAACAAAGCTCAATTGAAATCACAACTTATCATATCAGTTTCACTTTTGACTTGAGCTAAGTTATCAGTTGTCTGCATAGAATTACGCAACAATTTATTGATTTCTGTTTGCATTGTGGTGGAATTTGAATTCTGTGTAATATTTGTGTGTTAATTACTTTCTCTTCATCTCTAGCACAGCTGACCCAAGCTCACTATCAACTCTAATTAAATATACGGAGCAAACATGTAGTTAATAATCACACATGAACTTCGTTGTAAGAGATAGTATGGAAAATGGGTAATAAAATTTTTCTTTGAACTCACCTAAGTTGTTTTATTGTCATTAACCGCGCAGCCGTAGGCGTGCGCGGTTTATGGTTTACCTTCGGTTTATTAAACCGCGCAGCCGTAGGCTGGGCGGTTTCTTGCTCGGCTCGCGGTTTATTTTTTTTTTTTCCTTGTCGGTGAGCAGACCCAAACTCCAACTCGCTCGGCCAAATGTCGTCATTTCGCAGCTCTTTCCGTCATATCCCCCTCAGGAGCATTTTGTCAAGTTAGCAAATTAACTATTGAGACAGAACATGGCCGTCTGTGAAAAATGTTTATTTGGTCAAAATTGGGCCAAACTCCGTTGGAGATGCACATCAGGACATTTGCAAGGATAAAGAATGTAACTTAGGACCAGTTGCTGGCTACTAAAGCTGAAATTATCCAGAGTTAAGCTGTTTTTTCGTTTTGCGTGCGAAACAGAAGATTTTGTAATCTGGAATTTTTGTTTCTGTTCACTTTCGAAGGGAATATTCAATGCGCTATAAAGGTATTGCGGCTGGCCATGGAATACGATGACGGTGATAAATGTAAGATCGTGTTTACTTCGCCAGAAGCAATGGTGGAATTTTCTGAGGAAAAAAAGTTAAAACTCAGCCTTAACCCTTGTAAATTTCTATTCGTTTGAAAGGTCAAGGTATTTTTTTTCCTTAGACGTAAACAAACCTCTCCGATTACAACACGCTATGCAAAGAATATTATCATTGAATCACGCAACTTGTGCTGTTCACTTTCGCTGTGGAATCGATCACGCAACTTATCAGACTGACTTATGATCTGTTGACCCGTCAATATGCTAAAAATCCAGAGCTTTGTAGTGTGCGCTGTGAAGATGAATTTGGCTTGGAATTTTACTGAAACGGAGCGCTTAACCCTGTACTATGGTTCTGTGGAGGAATTGGGGCGGCTGGGATCTTTTTTTCGCTTCAAGAAGGAGTTACTTTAAAACCGAGTATGTAGCTTTTACTCTTCTTACGAGAGGAAACTCAGAAAACGATAAATCGCTTAAAAGGTTTCAAGCCGCGCTGAAACGCAAGATGACTATAAAAAAGACAACAAGGCATTGAGGTCAGTTACTTTTATTACACTGAAAATTTACTAAAATTTAGGCTAAAATGTCTATTGACGTTTGTCGCGTGTCATTGCTGATGTTATTAAAAAGCTGTATGTTCACCTCGTTAGACCTCTCAAGTGTGGTCTACTCATCAAGCTTATTTAAGCGATATGGCAGAGGCTGTACAACGTCGGGCGACTAAGCTCATGGTTGGGAATAGGATTTCTTAAAAAGAACGTTTGAATAAGACTGGTCTAATGTAGGTATCTTCTAGACGAATATATTTACTCTTCATTTTTCTTTTTCATTCAAATGTCTGCATAGTTATTATGGCCTCGATATCTCTAATTATTATTCAACAAATTGTAACACTATCCAAATATGGTCATGATGCTCTCGATATCTGTCATCCGTAGGTAACAGATATCCGGCGATATACGTAGCTTCGTGCGCGAGAAGAAAAAGTGAAGTGAAAAAATGTCGACAGAAAGGTTTAAAAATGTTACGAGCTTGGAAATCAATTTTGTTATCAATTTGTTGAATAATAAAACAATTATACTGCTCAATCTCGCGGAATATCGTCTGATCGCCTAATTCCGCGCGATTTCGCAGGATAATTGTTAATTATCTGCAGTTTTATAATTCTGAGCATCAACCCGATATTTTGAGGAACACTGAACTAACTTATAAAACTAACTATGCAAGAACAGAATTATTTAGGTCGTCTTTTTTTCCTAGAGTTGCTCGTCTTTGGAATAATTTACCTATATTTATTAGGAAGAGGGAATCACAAATCAATGTTCAAAAAAGACTCTACTGTTTTGCTACAGATAGCAGAGATTTAATGTAATTGTTATTTAATTTCAGTCAGTATTATTTTTGTAACACATAATATTTTACTATATTCGTTTTATAATAGTGCCTGTCATTATGTATATTTTATTCATGCTCTTGTTTTACATATATTGTTTCTGGTGGCCTTTATCACGTGGGAAGTTCATTCCTGTTGCTAGGTCTTCCAGAAGCTATTTATTTATATGTTTGTATGTACATATATTTATCTGCTGTAAAATTATTAAGTAAAGTAAAGGTCAAACCCTTTGTAACATAACACCTTCATATGCTGAAAGGCGAGAGTCACGTTTCGCGTAATTAAAGTCGGTCGTTATGTAACAGTAGATGACGGCGGTAACTATATCACGTTTCACGAGAAGAACGTTTGCGTAAAGATTAAAAAGATAACAAACGGGCAGTCGGACAGTGTGAGTATCCGTGAGTTTTAAAGCGTGGTACCATATCGGAAACCCGATTGCTATAAAGAAGCTAACCATTAACCCCTTGCATTAACCCTAACCCTAATCAGTATTTTCAGTGTTTAGGCCTATAACCAGTAATTACTTTGTGTACGCATCACAAGGTATCCAAGGGCGGTTTGAGATATGGAAACAAGTCCTAACCATCTTTTAAATTGTTTCGGGTAATATTTTCTCGCAAAACGTTGTTGCTAAATATTACGTAATGTTTTTGTGAGCACAAAAGAGTTAAAAAAGCGCGGTTTTAATTTTTTTAAAAATTCTTGTTTTTTTTCGTTTTGTCGGTGACCAGACGCAGACCTCTGCTCGGCCAAGTCTTGGTCGGGACTTTGAATAACGCAACCTGGAATGTTTATTCTCCAAAAACTTTTGAAACATCAGTACACGAAAATGTTACATATATTGTGTTCTTTATTGTGTGTGAAATATCTTTTCTTTTGGTTTTACCGAAGCGTTCGATTCGAAGCAAAAGAACGTGTCAGAACGTGAAAGCATTACGTCATTGGTAGGGAAATAACCACCGTACTAAAAATAGCCGTGGACAGCGTAACTCTTGAATTATGTGACTCGCGTGACTACTTCGCTAGCTTCTTACTCGTAAAGAAAACCGACTTAATTTAATCGTGACTATGAAGAGAGAAAGCTGTTGTTTATAGCCTTGGTGTCGAAATGTTCTTACCGTTCATACGCAGGCATATCTTAGGAAAAGTTCCTGATTAAGACCATTACGTCATCGAAGATTTCGCAACATTTACGCCTTATGGTGCAATCGGCTACAGGGAGTAAACAGTTCGTGACGGTTTAGTCGTCGTCAGTTGTTGTGCTACAGATTGATCAGTTGATTGCGTGTCTATAGTCCAATGAATCAACAAGGACTGCTTGTAGACAAGGAACGTAAAGGTAGATGTTTGGGTTATTATTTTGTCTTTACTGTGTGTGAAATACATTTTTCTGGCTTTATCGAAGCGTTGGATTTGAAGGGAACATTACGTACGCTAACTAGTGAGACAATCTCGATCAGATAGTGCAGAGTATTATGCAGGATTGTCAGTACTTTTTGAGTCACCCGCTGCCTGTATGTAACCTGTTAGTTCAAAGCTCAAAAACAACTTACAATTACTGTTTGTCAAGACGATTTTAAATTTTACTCTTGTGTTTTACGTTGAGTTTCGTTCATTTTAGATCATTTTAAATTCGTTAATACTACGTTAAACTAGCAAACGTGATAATTTTATTTTTTCAACGTCAACATTTGTAACTTGATACTTTTGTTTTCCTCGCAAAGTTTGTAACATGACACCATTGTTTTCCAAAAAAAAAACATACAAATGAAGATATTCTCGCTCATTTCCTGCTCGAGAAAGATGAAATAATGTTATTGACTTATGAAAAAAAATTGAAGAGGAATGATTTTGTTTTATTCAAGAGGCAAATTTTCATATCATCGATAAACAATTACTAATTCAATTATCAAATGGTCACCTCGTGTCTCGGAATAGCACGTTAA
>JAHPZR010002994.1:0-15338 GCA_019787425.1 Platygyra sinensis | reverse complement strand
AATTCCAGAGAAATTCAAACTAAAAATAGATGGGTTTGTGAAAACGCCGTGGCAGGAATATGGGGTAGTTGCAAGCTCCTAGTGATGGGCTCCTGACTCTCACTGTGCCACTCTCTACCCACGTGTAGGGATGGGTATTTGTACGCTTGAAATTAATGTTTGAGGATAACCCTGGGATATACTAGCATCCCATCCAGCCGGAGAAAGGTGTACACTCCTAGCCGCTTCATGCCTCAGCAGCCTGGATAAGCCACAACAGTATGGACAACTTAACAAAGTTCTTTTAAATCTTTCTTCAAACATCCACAGCAGTGTAAATCGTGAACAAGCCTTTCTCACCTGATGTAGCGACATCTGTGCTCCCAAAGGCGCTTGTCAGCATCATTCAGGTCTGTTACAGACTTGTTGCTCCAGAGTCTCTCACCCACAGCAAGGGCACGAGGCCTGGAACAATCAGAACGAAAGAATACTTAGCCATTGTGATGATCTTTCCAGTGTCTCTTGCGACCTTTACAAGATAGTGGGTTTTTTTTTGCGCAATTCCCTTTTAATGTGATTGCATGGAAAACACTGACATGTTGGGACAAAAGTCCTTTTAAAAACGCAGTGGTTGGCCCTCAATTCAGGTCAGGAGAGTATCCCAGCTTGATACACACCAAAAATTCGCAGAAAAAGAATCAAAAACAAAGAAAACGAACATCTTGCATCAAGTACAGCAAATATTTGGATCTTTACAATCAGTGGACAGTGCAATATATTGCGGTTTTACGTACTAAAATATTTACAAAGATGTAATCATTTATCAGTCAACAAAGCTGTAACATTTTAGATAGCAGGCGTAATTGTCTGCTAAAAGAAAACGTTAAATCAAGAAAAGTTACGGAACAAAAATACTAAGGAATGAAAAACACCGGCCTACCAAGTCCTGGAGAGCACGTTCGTAGCATCTACAAATTCCCCCCACATACAGCCAGTTCCACCCATAACCAGTTCCTTCTGTTTATCAGTGCCTGTGAAAAAAAGAAAAATATATATCAGCTTTACTCTCTCACTCCTCACGCCAGAACAGAAGGGTTTGCTTGCTCGCAGACTGCTGGTAGTAACTTTTGTGCACGGTTGAGGCCAATAAAGGGTCAAGTCTAAAAGGGGGGAGGGGACAGAGACGAGTGAGAGCCCGAACAGCATCCTGGTCAGCTCGAAGAGCACTCCGTTTTGGTTGGAGTGTGTTGAGAGGAAGGAATGATGAGAAGTAGTTTTCGAGTATCATTGAGTAAAAATCAAAAGTGGTGCCGTGGCTATAACAAGACACTCGGCAAAAAGGAATTCATCAGATAGACTACGAGTATTTCTTCTTTCGCTACGTCCGTAGTGCGTGACGTGATCGAATATGGCTGCGTCTCGCCCACATCAGGAGCCCATTTCATTCACTATACCTGCGGTCAAAACAACCGTCCGTGTACAGCTGTCTTATTTTCCTTCGCGTGTTAAAGAGAATACAAAAATGTGTGCGAGGTTCTCTGTCAATAAGTTTGCGTGTCTCGAGCTACCAGTTTGCTCTTAAAATGTAATTCTCGCCGGTAAAGTGAGAAACAGCCTCGCTACAACGTAACGTTCATGATGAATTCATACGAAAATATGTTTAGGCTTTGGACCATTTTTAATTACCATATAAGCTCATATTTTGGTCTCTAATCTCTCTAGCGTCCCTCCTTCGTTTGAAACCGCGCGCGATTCGCAAAAAAATTCGATTGCTTTGCAGCCTATTTTCAGAAGTCCTGCGAGCTACAATATTGATTAAGTTCCTCTAGTTTGTACCAAATTAATAGTGATAAATAACGACTTAAAAAGTTATACAATGTACCTGGAAAATTTTGCGGATCACATTGATAATACTGCAAACACAAACAGAGAAAAAGAATATAAACAAATAAAAAGTAAACTTAACTACACCTAAACAAGTGAATAATGTAAGCAAATTGAACAGAAATTAATTGCATAGCCTAATGCCTTAGCAAAGTCTAAGCTGCAATATTTGCGAGAACAAAGCAGTGACAGTTAGCTGTAGACAATAATTACTTTCTCTTTCCAAACTCAAGGCACATTGTCCATACGGGCGAATTCAATGATGTGGGTAGCCCCCATAGGGGTTCTACTACCCCTCAAGGGGACCTAGAAATACTCCTAGTCACTTCCTCCGGCACAAACCGGGATAAGCTGCAGCTGAATGGGATACTGGCATAAAGCAGATTTGATGGTCTTTCATGATAGGTGACAACAGGAGCCCATAACTAGGAGCGTACAACTACCCTATATCTCTGTCACGGCGTTTTTCACAGACTGATCTTTTTTTAGTTTGAATTTAACACGGATTTAGACCGCCGCAGGAGCCTCAGTGATCAATCACCAGCACGAACGTAACTTTTAATGCGCGCTCATGTAGACCAGAAGTGACATATTTCGTGGGAAAAGAAGCCTAAAAGTAGGCCGGTCGGTAAAAATGCCGCGACATGGGCTTAAGTATAGGAGTTGCAGGCTCCTAGTTATGGGCTCTTGGTCACGTACACCCTTCCGCTGTATTCAGGAGTTAAGTGAGTTTAAATAACCACGGCGGTAACTTTAAGGACAATGACCATTTAAAAATGAAATTATATTTCACCTACAAATCTCGCGGTACTATAAAGTCATTTACTATGTTTACCACTGCCAAAACTATCCCGAAACTGAATCTCGGACGCAGCGATACATGTGAAATAAAAATTTAAAACATGAGCAGTTGTGGTTCACGTTCTTCAGACAACGCAGAATTCGGGCATTTCACGTTGTTGCTTTGTAGAGGTTAACAAAGTATTATAATGCACGTGCACAGCCATTGTTTTGTTCATTAAACCTTTTGTTTAGCGAAGTCCCTATTGCTGTTGCCGTTGACTTTTCCGGAAAATTTATATTATCTTTTTTTAGCTGGGAACAGCGATGAGGAAAGCTTTCATTCACAAATGTTTTTCGTCTGTCATGATCATAGCCTGCAAAAACGGATTTTCTACTTATCGGAGGTGTGAAACTATAAAGCCGGAAATCCCTCAGTGTTCGCACTGCAGGCTGTCACGATGAGTACACCACTAAGCGATTAGGTTGTGACTAGAATGGATACTCCAAAATATGGTGAGACACTTAAATTTCTGTATATAAAGTACCAACCGATCTTAGTAAGTTAAGTCTTACGATAGGTTTACCAAGTTCAATTATGGTGTAACCAGAACAATTTATGAAAGCTAACCATTTCGAGCCGGCGCTTAGACCTAATCACTAGAGATCAGTGCCTGACCCAGCAGTTATTCTCTGCCTAAATAGGGTGTCGTTTATCTGCTTGTACCTGTTTTTGTGTCACAAAGTGTCTCACCATATTTTGGAGTATCCATTCTACCAATAACCTAAGCGATTATCTGCTACATCCTGATTTTCGCCAAAGGATTGCGTTATTCACACTTTGCTGTTATGTGATTAGTCTGTTCAACAGACCGCCAGCAACCACAGACACAAAAGGAAAAGAATGTGGTTCGGACATGAGCAGCCGTTTCTTCAGTTGTGGAGAGTGCTGCATAACATTCCAAAAACGGCTGCAGCTCCATGTGGTAACTACAGTGCTGAAAACACAAAGTGCATAGAAGCCACCTTGTCATGGCGGCAATGTTTTAATAGCAAATAAACAAGGTATTTGTAACGACATTGCATCACATCATCTACAGTACCTTGTGCCAGTCGATTCCATAAGAAATGTAGTTCAGATACCAACAGGATGAGAGAATGACCTTTAAGCCTAGCCCTGTAACTTTTGCCATCTCATTTTGCCAGCCACCTTTCCACACATTGACGACAGTATCGGGCAGAACCTCCACACCATTATCAACCACTTCCTGCCAGATGATATAATCCTTGCCAAGACTGCCGACTATCTTCAAAAGTCTGAAAACAAACAAGTTTTGCTACATGACCTGCAGTTGGCTACCAGTCAGAGCTGAGACAATCGGGGGAAGGGGTGGGGGAATATTTGGTCCCGTGACATTTAGACCACTCCCGCGCGAGCGAAAATATTTGATGGTATATAAGTAAGATTACACAGGGATTGCGTAAATGAACATGGCGAAGTAGATGCTATAATTTCTGGTGGGAGATTGTTCTATGATGCGATTGTCTTAGAGTAAAAAGAGATTTACTGCAGTCGAACCCCTATTATTAAAGTCACCAAACATATAAACTGCCACACCTATTAAGCCCAAATCAAAGTCCCAATGACGGCCTTCCTATGTATGTATGTATGTATGTATGTATGTATGTAAATCTTTATTTAAACACGGAAAATCATCAGTTAAGCTTAAGTTAAAAACTAAAACTAATTACAACTGCTATTGTTTTTACTTCTATGAAGGGGCCTGCCCCCTTTAGGTGGCCACTATCCATTTCTCCGAGAGTCGCCATTTCATAGGGATTAAACTGTAATGTGTGGGTGACCTCAGGCACCCATGATGTGCTATATGATTTACATGACTTTATGCTGTTGACAATTCAATTAAAGAGAATCAACTGGAAACAAAACACCAGACTGACTATGACCAGGGACGTACATAGCGGGCGGACGGGCAAGGGGGGGGGGGGGGGTGGGGGGGCAGCAGGGCATCAGTTGCCCTCACCAGGAGCAGGGCACCAGTTACCCCCACCAGGAAAACTAACTGAATTTCCCAGAGGTCTACAAATCTCTGGCTTGCGCATAAGTCTTACGCTACGTTTTCAAGAAACTTCACGCGTTTCTCCTCAGCGCGCGCTTGACGGGCTGTTATTTGAATCACGCGTACTAACATTATATTTCAACTGATGAAGGCTTAAGGTAATTCCCCTGAAATAAAACTGACAATAGATTTTCGTTCAAACTTTGCCCACTGAATATTTATCATATGAGAACTTCAATTTTGCAATAAAAAAGGGGGGTGCCCATACTCATTAAGGAGCACTGGGGCCTTGAAAATGACCCACTTTGGCATTATTTAACGCTTATTACAAGAACGCATTCCCAGTAATAATTGTAAATTTTTGTGACCGAGACTCATGAGAACACGCATTAAACTGGAGTCAATGCGTTGTACGGACACAAATAAACTTTTTAAGTTTGATTTAGACAGAAAGCTGAATCCTTGATTAAAATTTCAACCAAATTTCTTGACATGGTTACCATTGGGCAAAATAGAAAAGACCACAGTTTACTTGCTATTTTCGCTATTTATTCAATTTTCAACAATAGAAATCAGATCAGTCTTTCCTCAAGCAAAGTTTATGATAAGTTGATTACAATGACTGGAAAAAAAATTGGGGTGCCCATGCTCGTTGGTGAGCTATAGCCATTTTTCAACTGAAAGAGCTCAATATCAAGGCAAATCCGCCATGTTTTCAGTGTGCACGTGCACGAGAGCGCGCTAAATGACGCCATACATTATGCGCAGAAAGGATGCGCAGTGCAATTGTGAGGAATAACCTTAAGTACCAGCCGAAACGTCTTGAACGAAACATCAAAAAAATAGCCAGTGTCAAACCATTATCTCACTCATACATAATGAATTGGCCTAGACAAGAACTTTAATTTACTGAAATGCAAAAGTATGATTGACTCAGTTTTTGTTCGTTTTTTCCCTTAGCATGCGTGGCAGGCGTCCGAAGGGGAGGGAAAGGCGAAAGATAAGCCAGTGAAGCACGAGAAGATCGGACGCGGGAGGATCGCGCGCTCATTTTGACTTTCCTCCCTCCCTTTCTACGGCCTGCCACGCAGGCTATTTTTCCCTTAGTGTGCGCAGCATCTGTATGTCACATAGGCTTTCCTGGAAAAAATTAAACAATTTGCAGTTGTTTGAAAATTTGAATGATGCCTATATAATATTAATGCCTATGTTTGCAACTTGTAAATAAAGTTAGGATGGAACGAATTATTGTGTTCATGAGAAATCATGAATCGGCATTCTGAAAGAAAGGAATGTTTTTCGACGGTGAGTTGTAAAGTTCTGTGAGAATTTCTTACTAAAGCGAAGACTTTGGTTTTCATTGTTGTGCGACGCCTATAATTATAACATCAATGCCTATGGTTGCAACATATAGAGTTAAGGTGGCATTTTCCAAAAAATTGCTGTCAGATTACCTACCCCCGGGCAAAAATGTGAGGACAAATTTAACTGAAATTCCCACCCTGGGAAATGATTTGTGGTCAAGGGGACAGCAAGATAATTCAAATGCTCTACCTCTGGGCCAAAGCGATCAATGAAATTCCCACCCCATGCCCTGCCTTCCCCCTGCAGAATGACATTGATAGGTGCATTAAGGGAAAACCCACTTGCAGGACTGTAATTTTCTGCTGTGTCATGATTAATCAGAATCTCTAACAAACAGAAATACAAACCAAACTGGTTGAAAGTTCTTGAACCAAAGATTAATTAATAAAACCAACATATACCACTCAGTTCTTACTTCTGTTCATAGTACTGCTCCAGCAATGAGTAATTGGTACCGTATCCCATTTTGGTCATAAACTCGGTTATACTTGGATTACTTTGCCTACAACAAGAATCATCAAAGAATAAATTGTCGCCTGTTTAGAGCTGCTATCATGTTATTGTACATACAGTAAATCCTTGAAATAGTTCAGGCTTCCACTCGCAAATGTTGTATTACCACAGAACGATCATATCCAGCAACGAGATGGGAAATTTTAAATAAGCACCCTCCGTCTGCTCCTAACTTTGAAATAAGTACCCCGGGTGCTAATTTGAGGAATTATGGTATACATATGAAAGCTATAACAAGAAAACATTCAGGAATCTTGACAGGCACATAATGCTTGCACAGAGCTATAACTACATAATCATTATCATTTGATGCATTGTTTTCTTCCTTTCCATTGGCCAAGAGCCCACCATGCGACCTGGAGATAACTGCCTACAAATAATGGGCTGCCTACAAATAATGGTAGTACCATTTAAACATGTTTTGCTGCAAATAATATTCTGCTCATGCATAACTGGGACCATGCTCTCGAGAGAATTAATGGCAGATCGCTTCCCTGAGCTGCCAGGAAGTGATAAAAATATGAAAGCAAACTTGGTGATCGAATGATAAAACCATTATCGAACTCAGTTATCACAAAATATCGTGATTTGTCAGTGTCTCACAGATCAATTATTTGCCAAAGCCGAAGGCTGAGGCAAATAACTGATCTGCTCACCTCTAGCTTTTTAATTTAGCAATCCGTCTCTCTGCTCCTAGGTTTCTTTATATGTTCTTTCAAGTGACATGGAGGCTAACTCGATAACCTCGCTGTTTGGTCTCCATGCACAAACTATATACTACTGTCACCTGTAATTCTGATATATGTATCTTTTCCTTTTTTATGTTAATATTGTAACTAAAAATTCAAGTGCTAAATAAAGTGAAGTGAAGTGACTGACAAATCACGATATTTTGCTCAATCTCATCCAATAATTGTTAATTATTGCATGATGTTAGGTAAAAACATTAAAAATATAACGATAAGTTGTAAGTATAAATCAATTAACTGCTGCTTAAATTGTGTAACCTAGTCCATTTCTGGCCTTCTCTGTCATGCTCTGGGGATTAAGTGTAGCACTGCATGACAGAGTGGGCCAGAACTGGGCTACTTATAACCTGTTGTGCATTATATTCTTTGACATTATAATTATAATTATATTCGAGTTGAAGCATGCAATTAAGAAAACAAGTCATATTCAACAACAGAAGTTATTAAAATAAATTAATCCCTAGGGCATTTTTAAAAGGGATTCAAAAGAATTTAGAACTCATTTGTACTCTGCTCCATCTCAAGACAAACAGCTTCATAAACTTGTCAATGCACAACCAAAAATGCAGTGAACTCAACACAACAACAACTTTTATTTATAGAATAAATGTCCAGCGTAGAAAGGACTGTTCTGCAAATAGCATTGCTAGTCTGGGCGGAACAGTCATTCAAATAATCACAAAAATTTAATAAATTTACAAGGAGACTTACATAATTTTTAAACAGATTGTACCAAATCATTAAATCGTTAAATCGTTAACATAAATTACAAGTTCAATGACTCTTACAAGGTTTGTTTGAATGAAGAAATCAAGTTCAATTGTACGTTTTTAGGGCAGAGGTAATTAGGGAAATATCAATATAGTCATTCATGCTTCTTAAGAATATCGAGAAGGAAAGAGTGGAGTTTTGTTTGGAAGTGTTTCTTGGGGAGCTCTCTTAATGATGCTGGCATCTCATTCCAAATTTTAGCTCCTACTTTTGAGAAAGCTCTTTTTTGGATTTCTAACCTAGATTTCTTAATATAGAATTTATTTGCTGAGGAAGACCGAGTGTTATAAGAGTGAATACTTGTAGTGTCGCAGGATAGGTTTAAAATGTTACTAGGTACCTTCCGGTTTCGTATATCATGCATTAAGCAACAGACGAATTTGAAATAAAGAAAATTTAGAGGTAAAATATTGGAATGAATAAACAGAGGGACTGCATGCTCACATCTCTCTACGGAAAATATAAATCTAAGTGCTCTTTTTTGAAAAACTAAAATTTTTGTCAAGAAGGATTTACTTGCAAGACCCCATGCAGTCAGGCCATATTTTGTGGTCTTGTTACAAATTCAAGTGTTAATAATACATCTTTTCCTGAGAGGGTCATTTAACATCCCAAATAATCAATTAGAAAACTGATCCATATTTTTATATATGTAGAATAATTGTCAGAAGGATAAACTCACCAACAGTTGAAGGGTACTTCATCACCACCCAAATGAATATATTTGTCTGGGAACCTCTCAGCCACCTCCTTAAAGAAATCACTCAGGAATTCATAATTGGATTCTATGGTTGGGTTGATAGGTCCAAGACTCCTGCAAAGACACAAAATGGACACTTTAGACTGCTAGCCTCTCTAGTGAGACACACATCACTATGCTTAAATGGTTATATTAGTGCATGACAATGATTTAATTATTACATACACATAATGATTGATTTCTTTTTTGTAACAAACATGCCTCTTAGTCGGCGTGTTTGGGGTATGTTATGAGCGGGACAATGGATGAGTGAGTGATTGAGAGATGTAGGTAAGTAAAAGTCACACCTATTGGAACTCTGGAAAGCTGACCAGTACACTATAACTTACTATAAACGCCTCTTAACAGATGTCAACAAGTACCAGTGCCTTACAAACTACTTATCCATGCTGTAAACGAAACTAAAAAACGGAACTCTAACAAACCGATGACTAACAGTACATGGATTGAAACTGATCAATGACCGATGACAAACTTTACACGAGTCTTGCAGCCAATACCATTAAGGCTAGACTGACCAATCACTTTTAATGGGCCAGACTGGTAACACCATCGACTGATAAGCAGTGATTCATCTACTCACATGTCCTGTGTCTCAGACACAAATTTCCAAAAGTTGCACAAACTTGGTCCTGCATGCAAGCATCCATTTGGATGAAAACAATTACAATTACGATTATGGATTATGCCTTTTCCTCTCTTAACAGAACAAATGACAAGATGCGACATTACAGATCTGCATAAAATTTGCTAACATCCGCATCCCCATAATCAGAGCTGTTTTCTGTATAAAACAGAAAAATCGTGCCGTATTAGCCATAAAGCAGCTTCCTTACAACCCCAAAAGCAAAAATTCCAAAGAGATTAGTTATTTTGAAGAAATTTTACTCTCAAAACAGCAACGAAAACATACCAGTTCGTTTTTGACGAATTTTTAACCTCCAGGCCTTTGACCGAAAAGCCTGGAAACTAGTTTCGAGGAAATCGCCCAGTTACAAAGCTACAGACGCCCCATGAATGCAACAACTCATTCTGCACAAAAATTGAGCTTAAATGCTGTATGGGACTCACTCTTTTGTCTGAGGGACTAACAGGTTTTTGGCTGTGTGAGTCCCAGTACTCACTAATAATAATAATAATAATAATAAGGCCTATTTCTACATGGATCACTGGACAAGCACTATTCACTACCTCCAGGGGCTTTTTATTCACAAAAAATTAACTCTTGCACACCATCCCTATGTTAATCATGCAACTGTGTTAACTTTTCTTATTACAAATTGATTAAAAGCATCTCTTTACTTCTTTCTTAGACCAATTTATAACTGATCAAGTTTATAAAAGTATGGTTTTGCATTACTTTGCAACATGATTGGCTTAAAAAATTTCATTCAGTCAGAAGTAAAACTACTGAGCACCAACCCACAAGGAATCTCTGTTTCTGATCCACAAAGCTGTTTGCTGTGATGAGGCCTGTAGCCAGTCATTTTGTCACTGTCGGAGTGTTTTGAAATCATACTTGTTTGTCCTTGTTTGTTTACTAATAGGACTTCATTGGAACTTCAAAGTTTATTGTTTCTGATTGTTTATTTTTCCAAATTCCATCTTCCAAATTGGGGGTGTGGCTTATCTACAGGTACGGCTTGCGCATGGACTTTTACCACGATATTACATAATTTACATACAAGTTACAGTTACAAGTATTTTACATGTATCTATTGATCCTTACCCAGTCGGTTTTCCTTGTGAGTAACAAGGAGTCAACAAATTAGTAATACTCCGCCATGAAAAGGTGTGGCCCTATAACATGTAACGTGACAACATAAACTCTGATTAATTTTCACCACCAAAAGCTAGGAAACCACAATTTAATGTTTAATTACTAGAAATGGTTTCACCCAAAGGCTCAAAATACCACTGACATAATTTGCCAGGTGTAATTAATTCACAATTAGAAATTACTACACAAGGCAGCATTTCACTTTAAACAAACCTAATACAGCTGACTTAACAGTGATGAACATTTAATTTTGCTGTTTGACTGAATTATAGATGAGTCAGAGTAACTCACAGGTGTGTCAAATTCAGGTACCACTCGTATTCCTCTCAGTCTTGCATACTCCAGAATCTTTTCAACATCTTCTTGACTGTAAATGTGTGTTTTGTTATTAAATGCACCCTGAAAATTAATCATGAACAGATTTCAACAAAACAAAACTAATGCTCAGTTTGTTTCCCTCAGAGTCAGATGTAACATTAACTTTGCTACTCAAGATGCCATTGCGGGCAGAATTACCGTGTATATATATGCATACTTTTTAGATTCTTTAATTGCTGGTTTTCACATGATGTCACTAAAATTTGAACTACAAAACTATTGATCCTCCTGAGATTTTACCTTCATGACATATAAGGGCAACTGAAAACAAATATCCACACAAATTTTGGCTCTGAATGTTTTTTTTTTGTGATAGACTATGCTTGTGAATTTCTAAGCTTGTGCGTGATGCAGCATTTAAACAACAACCATGAGACCTGCCATGTTGGTTAAAAAAGTGACTTATTTTGAGGAATTTGAGATAAATTCACACTTTTGTAGCAAAACTCAGTGACAGATATTTCTGTTGGTTTCCGAACACATCTCTATACAAATCTCTATACAAATCTCTATCAATTTGGGTAAAACATTTCTCCGCATAGCTTGTTTAAAAATTGCTGTGACCTAAATCTTGGGAGAGTCATTACATATTTACCTTCTTTTTTTTCTCAGATTCTGGACTTTGTCTATTGAACAGTTTTGATTTTTATTTTGATCTGCTTTGACTGACATAACACTAAAAACCAGCAATTTATTATCAAGATAAACTCTTGGGACTTGATCTGTACTCATTCTGAGGGGTTAATTTCCTCCTAGTTCCCGAGTGAAACAGATCACTGAAACCAAGCAGATATGTACCACAAACAAACTGTAAAATCAAAGCAGCCTTTCAACTTATTGTTCAAGTTAGAAATGCTTATGGCTGTCCTTTAGCGAGTCTCTCAAGTGTTGTTTGTTGAACAAGACAATGAGCCTTTAACCATATGTAAATAGATACAAAATACAAATTAAATTTATTTATTGAATGATTCTGATACATACCTCAGCACTCAACCGTGGGAAAGTTTTACTGACAAATGGGAATGAATTATCATCTACAACATGCCAGTGAAGAACGTTAAACTTGCTGTATGACATGGCATCCTATTGTATAAAACACACGGTCATACATAATACATGTATGTCGCACAAGCTAACTAAAAATTAACATGAAATTTATTGGGTTCACAAAATATTAATTCCATAGAATTGTCTGTTTTATGGACAAACAGTTATACTTAGACATTTCTTCCATTTTTGTGATTGAGGCATTTCATGAATTTTGGTCCTGTATTTCTGTACTATAATGCATCCTCATCATGACTTTTACAAGGCCTTGATCCCAAGGAAGGGAGGAGGCATGGGGTAGGAGATAAACAGTGCTTTCAATAAGATTTGAAGTAGGTGTATTACCTCGGAAGAGCACCCGCCAGAGTAATATTAGAAGCCCAGGAGAATTGTTTGAATTTGACACAGTAAATATACCTGCTGACTTTCAACAGAATATCCTCGGGAGCTCCAGTGGGTGCCATGTTTTATTGAAAGCACTGGATAAGCCACCTCATAATATATACTAGAAAATAATGTCATTCATAGTGAAAATTCTGATATTCTTCTATTTATTAACTTATAATTGGCCAGCCAAATTTTCTCAAGCTCTAGAGGTCCTACAGGTTTGCACTAAATGCCACCATCATGCAATCATTATTGAGTACTTTCATCAATCCTGGAATAACAGATCATAACTGATGTAGATTCTTGTGTAGGTGCTTTATGGAGTACTTGTACTTAGCTTCTACTAACCAAGAACTGAAGAATAACTGACACATTCAAATAGTGCCTGGAGGTATCAATCATAAATCCTCTGTGGTGAAAACGAGGATAGTCATCAATATGAGTCCCATTGGCAAAATACTGCAATCAAAATGAATAACACAGTACAGTCGGTATGTAATCACTCCTAAAAACTGGTTGAATATTTATTTACCCTCTATCTATCAGCAGTTAAAATATTTTGAATCAAGACATAATCAGAAATGAAGGAATGAATGAGTGAGAGAATCAGTGAACGAAACTTGTAAATGAATGAGAATTGGCAGTATGCTCTGACATCTACATGCACAGAGTGTTTCCACTGTGTAATATTTGTCTGTTACTTCCAGACTGAATTAGAATAAGCAAGTGCTTTTTTTTCAGAAGGACAATTAATCAAAAACCAACAACAAAAAACTCAATCAACAGATGACACCTAGTCTGGTATTTAAATGGTCCCTGGATGCCACATTTGTGTTGATGGGAGGTGAGTGCTTGAATTGGGAACAATCATGATCACACTTCAAGTACGTTACATTGTCATGCTCAGTGATAAACGAGTGGTGAAATTGCAGCTCGGTAAATATATATATGAAAGTAATGTAACACGAGCATGGGACACAGAAAAATCTGGGTCCCACGCTCATGTTACATTACAGGAGGCAGGAGACGCATGTCATATAAGAACTCAGTTAAATGACCTGGCTCTCCATGAGTTCTCGTAGCTCAGTGGATAGAGCATCTGCCCGGTGTTCGGAAGGTCATGGGTTCAAATCCTATTGGGACTCAGATTTTTTCTGGGTCCCACGCTCGTGTTACATTACTTTCATATTGTCATGCTCTTCAAGATACAATAATGTATTAAAATAAAAATAACTTCTTATAAATCTTTTAACTTACAAATCCATCTGGATCCTGGTAAACTATCTGACTAAATGTTTCAAGGCCTTAAAAATATATATACCACAAGTTAATGATAATCCATACCAGGGCACCCTTAAGTTAATAAGTAAAGAAGATAAACATTATCATTAGGACGTACATGTAGTTTGATACCAACTCCTGCAAGAAATGTGCTGAACAATAATAACAAGAAGTTTAAAAAAAACTTAAAACCGCGCTCTTTTAACTCTTTTGCACACACAAAACATTACGTAATATTTAGCAACAACGTTTTGCGAGAAAACATTACCCGGAAACAACTGAGATTGCGTGATTCAGTACCTGGGTTGTAAGAGATTTTATTTAACATTCTTTGCATAGCGTGGTTGCGTGTTTGTAATCGGAGACTTTAGCTTACCTAGCTCGAAGGAGAAAAGGTCTCATAATTGACCTTTCAAACGAATATACATTTGCATATGTTTAAAGGCTTTTGACTAGCGCTAGCGCCAAGGTTTTATGTTTTCGCCAGAAAACTCCACCATTGCTTCATGCGAAGTAAACACGATCTTTTTTATCACTGTAAGGGGGGTTTCGACAAAACACTGACCCCCGGTCAACTGACCCCCAACTGACCCCCTACTGACCCCCTTACTGACCCCCCTACTGACCCCCTATAAAATCAATGGGAAAATGAAAATTAAAAAAACCCAGAACTATCAATGGAACCCGATTCAAGTTCATCATTAAATTTGGCTTACCTGAAACTTTCAAGATGGAGGACGCGTTGCAAATTTCCGACTCTTGTTCTCCTTTTACTGTTTAGTGGACGTTTTGTTGACGGCAAATTGAGCACAGCATAAGATTGAACATCATCAAATATTGCTTTTGTACGCATTGGGAAATGAAGCAAAGAGGAACGCTGAGATTTCAACAGTCTCGCGAAAGGATCGCGATGGACTGCTCGTGCCACGAACGCGCACGTAAACCCCAACCGGAAGACGAATTTCATAAGGTAGTTCCAGGACTCTCGACTAGTTCTCACATTTTTAAAAGAACTGTAGCAGCTGTTTTAGATAAGCCCGGTGGATTACTTTCTCCTTGGTGTATGAAGTCATCAAAAAGACCACGAATTCTCAAGGTACGTGTAACTCAAACTAATCTTACTGTCCATGACTAAAGCAATGTCCAACGAATTGTCCAACGTAGTTTGTGCATGGAGAAGGCAAGGGACCTGGGACCTGGGACTTCCGGTTGATGTAATCATGTGGGTGTCGCTCGCGGTTAGTTGCGTGCGTGTTAATTTGCCAGAATTTCCTTGCTATTTTTATTGCTTAATTTTCTAGCGGGTACAAATACCATGCTTGCTGATATTCCAACTTATTCTGTGCTCGATTTTCCGTGGCATATCCTTCAGTCAAATGAGAAGGGAGTCGGAAATCTGCAACGCGACCGCCATCTTGGAAGTTTCAGGTAAGCAAAATTTATTGATGAACTTGAACCGGGTTCCATTGATAGTTCTGGGCTTTTTTAATTTTTATTTTCCGATTGATTTTATAGGGGGTCAGTAGGGGGGTCAGTAAAGGGGTCAGTAGGGGGTCAGTAGGGGGTCAGTGTTTTGTCGAATCCCC
>JAHPZR010002993.1:0-15344 GCA_019787425.1 Platygyra sinensis | reverse complement strand
GGGGCTCTGAATTCCAGAGAAATTCAAACTAAAAATAGATGGGTTTGTGAAAACGCCGTGGCAGGAATATGGGGTAGTTGCAAGCTCCTAGTGATGGGCTCCTGACTCTCACTGTGCCACTCTCTACCCACGTGTAGGGATGGGTATTTGTACGCTTGAAATTAATGTTTGAGGATAACCCTGGGATATACTAGCATCCCATCCAGCCGGAGAAAGGTGTACACTCCTAGCCGCTTCATGCCTCAGCAGCCTGGATAAGCCACAACAGTATGGACAACTTAACAAAGTTCTTTTAAATCTTTCTTCAAACATCCACAGCAGTGTAAATCGTGAACAAGCCTTTCTCACCTGATGTAGCGACATCTGTGCTCCCAAAGGCGCTTGTCAGCATCATTCAGGTCTGTTACAGACTTGTTGCTCCAGAGTCTCTCACCCACAGCAAGGGCACGAGGCCTGGAACAATCAGAACGAAAGAATACTTAGCCATTGTGATGATCTTTCCAGTGTCTCTTGCGACCTTTACAAGATAGTGGGTTTTTTTTTTGCGCAATTCCCTTTTAATGTGATTGCATGGAAAACACTGACATGTTGGGACAAAAGTCCTTTTAAAAACGCAGTGGTTGGCCCTCAATTCAGGTCAGGAGAGTATCCCAGCTTGATACACACCAAAAATTCGCAGAAAAAGAATCAAAAACAAAGAAAACGAACATCTTGCATCAAGTACAGCAAATATTTGGATCTTTACAATCAGTGGACAGTGCAATATATTGCGGTTTTACGTACTAAAATATTTACAAAGATGTAATCATTTATCAGTCAACAAAGCTGTAACATTTTAGATAGCAGGCGTAATTGTCTGCTAAAAGAAAACGTTAAATCAAGAAAAGTTACGGAACAAAAATACTAAGGAATGAAAAACACCGGCCTACCAAGTCCTGGAGAGCACGTTCGTAGCATCTACAAATTCCCCCCACATACAGCCAGTTCCACCCATAACCAGTTCCTTCTGTTTATCAGTGCCTGTGAAAAAAAGAAAAATATATATCAGCTTTACTCTCTCACTCCTCACGCCAGAACAGAAGGGTTTGCTTGCTCGCAGACTGCTGGTAGTAACTTTTGTGCACGGTTGAGGCCAATAAAGGGTCAAGTCTAAAAGGGGGGAGGGGACAGAGACGAGTGAGAGCCCGAACAGCATCCTGGTCAGCTCGAAGAGCACTCCGTTTTGGTTGGAGTGTGTTGAGAGGAAGGAATGATGAGAAGTAGTTTTCGAGTATCATTGAGTAAAAATCAAAAGTGGTGCCGTGGCTATAACAAGACACTCGGCAAAAAGGAATTCATCAGATAGACTACGAGTATTTCTTCTTTCGCTACGTCCGTAGTGCGTGACGTGATCGAATATGGCTGCGTCTCGCCCACATCAGGAGCCCATTTCATTCACTATACCTGCGGTCAAAACAACCGTCCGTGTACAGCTGTCTTATTTTCCTTCGCGTGTTAAAGAGAATACAAAAATGTGTGCGAGGTTCTCTGTCAATAAGTTTGCGTGTCTCGAGCTACCAGTTTTGCTCTTAAAATGTAATTCTCGCCGGTAAAAGTGAGAAACAGCCTCGCTACAACGTAACGTTCATGATGAATTCATACGAAAATATGTTTAGGCTTTGGACCATTTTTAATTACCATATAAGCTCATATTTTGGTCTCTAATCTCTCTAGCGTCCCTCCTTCGTTTGAAACCGCGCGCGATTCGCAAAAAAATTCGATTGCTTTGCAGCCTATTTTCAGAAGTCCTGCGAGCTACAATATTGATTAAGTTCCTCTAGTTTGTACCAAATTAATAGTGATAAATAACGACTTAAAAAGTTATACAATGTACCTGGAAAATTTTGCGGATCACATTGATAATACTGCAAACACAAACAGAGAAAAAGAATATAAACAAATAAAAAGTAAACTTAACTACACCTAAACAAGTGAATAATGTAAGCAAATTGAACAGAAATTAATTGCATAGCCTAATGCCTTAGCAAAGTCTAAGCTGCAATATTTGCGAGAACAAAGCAGTGACAGTTAGCTGTAGACAATAATTACTTTCTCTTTCCAAACTCAAGGCACATTGTCCATACGGGCGAATTCAATGATGTGGGTAGCCCCCATAGGGGTTCTACTACCCCTCAAGGGGACCTAGAAATACTCCTAGTCACTTCCTCCGGCACAAACCGGGATAAGCTGCAGCTGAATGGGATACTGGCATAAAGCAGATTTGATGGTCTTTCATGATAGGTGACAACAGGAGCCCATAACTAGGAGCGTACAACTACCCTATATCTCTGTCACGGCGTTTTTCACAGACTGATCTTTTTTTAGTTTGAATTTAACACGGATTTAGACCGCCGCAGGAGCCTCAGTGATCAATCACCAGCACGAACGTAACTTTTAATGCGCGCTCATGTAGACCAGAAGTGACATATTTCGTGGGAAAAGAAGCCTAAAAGTAGGCCGGTCGGTAAAAATGCCGCGACATGGGCTTAAGTATAGGAGTTGCAGGCTCCTAGTTATGGGCTCTTGGTCACGTACACCCTTCCGCTGTATTCAGGAGTTAAGTGAGTTTAAATAACCACGGCGGTAACTTTAAGGACAATGACCATTTAAAAATGAAATTATATTTCACCTACAAATCTCGCGGTACTATAAAGTCATTTACTATGTTTACCACTGCCAAAACTATCCCGAAACTGAATCTCGGACGCAGCGATACATGTGAAATAAAAATTTAAAACATGAGCAGTTGTGGTTCACGTTCTTCAGACAACGCAGAATTCGGGCATTTCACGTTGTTGCTTTGTAGAGGTTAACAAAGTATTATAATGCACGTGCACAGCCATTGTTTTGTTCATTAAACCTTTTGTTTAGCGAAGTCCCTATTGCTGTTGCCGTTGACTTTTCCGGAAAATTTATATTATCTTTTTTTAGCTGGGAACAGCGATGAGGAAAGCTTTCATTCACAAATGTTTTTCGTCTGTCATGATCATAGCCTGCAAAAACGGATTTTCTACTTATCGGAGGTGTGAAACTATAAAGCCGGAAATCCCTCAGTGTTCGCACTGCAGGCTGTCACGATGAGTACACCACTAAGCGATTAGGTTGTGACTAGAATGGATACTCCAAAATATGGTGAGACACTTAAATTTCTGTATATAAAGTACCAACCGATCTTAGTAAGTTAAGTCTTACGATAGGTTTACCAAGTTCAATTATGGTGTAACCAGAACAATTTATGAAAGCTAACCATTTCGAGCCGGCGCTTAGACCTAATCACTAGAGATCAGTGCCTGACCCAGCAGTTATTCTCTGCCTAAATAGGGTGTCGTTTATCTGCTTGTACCTGTTTTTGTGTCACAAAGTGTCTCACCATATTTTGGAGTATCCATTCTACCAATAACCTAAGCGATTATCTGCTACATCCTGATTTTCGCCAAAGGATTGCGTTATTCACACTTTGCTGTTATGTGATTAGTCTGTTCAACAGACCGCCAGCAACCACAGACACAAAAGGAAAAGAATGTGGTTCGGACATGAGCAGCCGTTTCTTCAGTTGTGGAGAGTGCTGCATAACATTCCAAAAACGGCTGCAGCTCCATGTGGTAACTACAGTGCTGAAAACACAAAGTGCATAGAAGCCACCTTGTCATGGCGGCAATGTTTTAATAGCAAATAAACAAGGTATTTGTAACGACATTGCATCACATCATCTACAGTACCTTGTGCCAGTCGATTCCATAAGAAATGTAGTTCAGATACCAACAGGATGAGAGAATGACCTTTAAGCCTAGCCCTGTAACTTTTGCCATCTCATTTTGCCAGCCACCTTTCCACACATTGACGACAGTATCGGGCAGAACCTCCACACCATTATCAACCACTTCCTGCCAGATGATATAATCCTTGCCAAGACTGCCGACTATCTTCAAAAGTCTGAAAACAAACAAGTTTTGCTACATGACCTGCAGTTGGCTACCAGTCAGAGCTGAGACAATCGGGGGAAGGGGTGGGGGAATATTTGGTCCCGTGACATTTAGACCACTCCCGCGCGAGCGAAAATATTTGATGGTATATAAGTAAGATTACACAGGGATTGCGTAAATGAACATGGCGAAGTAGATGCTATAATTTCTGGTGGGAGATTGTTCTATGATGCGATTGTCTTAGAGTAAAAAGAGATTTACTGCAGTCGAACCCCTATTATTAAAGTCACCAAACATATAAACTGCCACACCTATTAAGCCCAAATCAAAGTCCCAATGACGGCCTTCCTATGTATGTATGTATGTATGTATGTATGTATGTAAATCTTTATTTAAACACGGAAAATCATCAGTTAAGCTTAAGTTAAAAACTAAAACTAATTACAACTGCTATTGTTTTTACTTCTATGAAGGGGCCTGCCCCCTTTAGGTGGCCACTATCCATTTCTCCGAGAGTCGCCATTTCATAGGGATTAAACTGTAATGTGTGGGTGACCTCAGGCACCCATGATGTGCTATATGATTTACATGACTTTATGCTGTTGACAATTCAATTAAAGAGAATCAACTGGAAACAAAACACCAGACTGACTATGACCAGGGACGTACATAGCGGGCGGACGGGCAAGGGGGGGGGGGGGGTGGGGGGGCAGCAGGGCATCAGTTGCCCTCACCAGGAGCAGGGCACCAGTTACCCCACCAGGAAAACTAACTGAATTTCCCAGAGGTCTACAAATCTCTGGCTTGCGCATAAGTCTTACGCTACGTTTTCAAGAAACTTCACGCGTTTCTCCTCAGCGCGCGCTTGACGGGCTGTTATTTGAATCACGCGTACTAACATTATATTTCAACTGATGAAGGCTTAAGGTAATTCCCCTGAAATAAAACTGACAATAGATTTTCGTTCAAACTTTGCCCACTGAATATTTATCATATGAGAACTTCAATTTTGCAATAAAAAAGGGGGGTGCCCATACTCATTAAGGAGCACTGGGGCCTTGAAAATGACCCACTTTGGCATTATTTAACGCTTATTACAAGAACGCATTCCCAGTAATAATTGTAAATTTTTGTGACCGAGACTCATGAGAACACGCATTAAACTGGAGTCAATGCGTTGTACGGACACAAATAAACTTTTAAGTTTGATTTAGACAGAAAGCTGAATCCTTGATTAAAATTTCAACCAAATTTCTTGACATGGTTACCATTGGGCAAAATAGAAAAGACCACAGTTTACTTGCTATTTTCGCTATTTATTCAATTTTCAACAATAGAAATCAGATCAGTCTTTCCTCAAGCAAAGTTTATGATAAGTTGATTACAATGACTGGAAAAAAAATTGGGGTGCCCATGCTCGTTGGTGAGCTATAGCCATTTTTCAACTGAAAGAGCTCAATATCAAGGCAAATCCGCCATGTTTTCAGTGTGCACGTGCACGAGAGCGCGCTAAATGACGCCATACATTATGCGCAGAAAGGATGCGCAGTGCAATTGTGAGGAATAACCTTAAGTACCAGCCGAAACGTCTTGAACGAAACATCAAAAAAATAGCCAGTGTCAAACCATTATCTCACTCATACATAATGAATTGGCCTAGACAAGAACTTTAATTTACTGAAATGCAAAAGTATGATTGACTCAGTTTTTGTTCGTTTTTTCCCTTAGCATGCGTGGCAGGCGTCCGAAGGGGAGGGAAAGGCGAAAGATAAGCCAGTGAAGCACGAGAAGATCGGACGCGGGAGGATCGCGCGCTCATTTTGACTTTCCTCCCTCCCTTTCTACGGCCTGCCACGCAGGCTATTTTTCCCTTAGTGTGCGCAGCATCTGTATGTCACATAGGCTTTCCTGGAAAAAATTAAACAATTTGCAGTTGTTTGAAAATTTGAATGATGCCTATATAATATTAATGCCTATGTTTGCAACTTGTAAATAAAGTTAGGATGGAACGAATTATTGTGTTCATGAGAAATCATGAATCGGCATTCTGAAAGAAAGGAATGTTTTTCGACGGTGAGTTGTAAAGTTCTGTGAGAATTTCTTACTAAAGCGAAGACTTTGGTTTTCATTGTTGTGCGACGCCTATAATTATAACATCAATGCCTATGGTTGCAACATATAGAGTTAAGGTGGCATTTTCCAAAAAATTGCTGTCAGATTACCTACCCCCGGGCAAAAATGTGAGGACAAATTTAACTGAAATTCCCACCCTGGGAAATGATTTGTGGTCAAGGGGACAGCAAGATAATTCAAATGCTCTACCTCTGGGCCAAAGCGATCAATGAAATTCCCACCCCATGCCCTGCCTTCCCCCTGCAGAATGACATTGATAGGTGCATTAAGGGAAAACCCACTTGCAGGACTGTAATTTTCTGCTGTGTCATGATTAATCAGAATCTCTAACAAACAGAAATACAAACCAAACTGGTTGAAAGTTCTTGAACCAAAGATTAATTAATAAAACCAACATATACCACTCAGTTCTTACTTCTGTTCATAGTACTGCTCCAGCAATGAGTAATTGGTACCGTATCCCATTTTGGTCATAAACTCGGTTATACTTGGATTACTTTGCCTACAACAAGAATCATCAAAGAATAAATTGTCGCCTGTTTAGAGCTGCTATCATGTTATTGTACATACAGTAAATCCTTGAAATAGTTCAGGCTTCCACTCGCAAATGTTGTATTACCACAGAACGATCATATCCAGCAACGAGATGGGAAATTTTAAATAAGCACCCTCCGTCTGCTCCTAACTTTGAAATAAGTACCCCGGGTGCTAATTTGAGGAATTATGGTATACATATGAAGCTATAACAAGAAAACATTCAGGAATCTTGACAGGCACATAATGCTTGCACAGAGCTATAACTACATAATCATTATCATTTGATGCATTGTTTTCTTCCTTTCCATTGGCCAAGAGCCCACCATGCGACCTGGAGATAACTGCCTACAAATAATGGGCTGCCTACAAATAATGGTAGTACCATTTAAACATGTTTGCTGCAAATAATATTCTGCTCATGCATAACTGGGACCATGCTCTCGAGAGAATTAATGGCAGATCGCTTCCCTGAGCTGCCAGGAAGTGATAAAAATATGAAAGCAAACTTGGTGATCGAATGATAAAACCATTATCGAACTCAGTTATCACAAAATATCGTGATTTGTCAGTGTCTCACAGATCAATTATTTGCCAAAGCCGAAGGCTGAGGCAAATAACTGATCTGCTCACCTCTAGCTTTTTAATTTAGCAATCCGTCTCTCTGCTCCTAGGTTTATTTATATGTTCTTTCAAGTGACATGGAGGCTAACTCGATAACCTCGCTGTTTGGTCTCCATGCACAAACTATATACTACTGTCACCTGTAATGTTCTGATATATGTATCTTTTCCTTTTTTATGTTAATATTGTAACTAAAAATCAAGTGCTAAATAAAGTGAAGTGAAGTGACTGACAAATCACGATATTTTGCTCAATCTCATCCAATAATTGTTAATATTGCATGATGTTAGGTAAAAACATTAAAAATATAACGATAAGTTGTAAGTATAAATCAATTAACTGCTGCTTAAATTGTGTAACCTAGTCCATTTCTGGCCTTCTCTGTCATGCTCTGGGGATTAAGTGTAGCACTGCATGACAGAGTGGGCCAGAACGGGGCTACTTATAACCTGTTGTGCATTATATTCTTTGACATTATAATTATAATTATATTCGAGTTTGAAGCATGCAATTAGAAACACAAGTCATATTCAACAACAGAAGTTATTAAAATAAATTAATCCCTAGGGCATTTTTAAAAGGGATTCAAAAGAATTTAGAACTCATTTGTACTCTGCTCCATCTCAAAGACAAACAGCTTCATAAACTTGTCAATGCACAACCAAAAATGCAGTGAACTCAACACAACAACAACTTTATTTATAGAATAATGTCCAGCGTAGAAAGGACTGTTCTGCAAATAGTCTTGCTAGTCTGGGCGGAACAGTCATTCAAATTAATCACAAAATTTAATAAATTACAAGGAGACTTACATAATTTGTAAACAGATTGTACCAAATCATTAAATCGTTAAATCGTTAACATAAATTACAAGTTCAATGACTCTTACAAGGTTTGTTTGAATGAAGAAATCAAGTTCAATTGTACGTTTTTAGGGCAGAGGTAATTAGGGAAATATCAATATAGTCATTCATGCTTCTTAAGAATATCGAGAAGGAAAGAGTGGAGTTTTGTTTGGAAGTGTTTCTGGGGAGCTCTCTTAATGATGCTGGCATCTCATTCCAAATTTTAGCTCCTACTTTTGAGAAAGCTCTTTTTTGGATTTCTAACCTAGATTTCTTAATATAGAATTTATTTGCTGAGGAAGACCGAGTGTTATAAGAGTGAATACTTGTAGTGTCGCAGGATAGGTTTAAAATGTTACTAGGTACCTTCCGGTTTCGTATATCATGCATTAAGCAACAGACGAATTTGAAATAAAGAAAATTTAGAGGTAAAATATTGGAATGAATAAACAGAGGGACTGCATGCTCACATCTCTCTACGGAAAATATAAATCTAAGTGCTCTTTTTTGAAAAACTAAAATTTTTGTCAAGAAGGATTTACTTGCAAGACCCCATGCAGTCAGGCCATATTTTGTGGTCTTGTTACAAATTCAAGTGTTAATAATACATCTTTTCCTGAGAGGGTCATTTAACATCCCAAATAATCAATTAGAAAACTGATCCATATTTTTATATATGTAGAATAATTGTCAGAAGGATAAACTCACCAACAGTTGAAGGGTACTTCATCACCACCCAAATGAATATATTTGTCTGGGAACCTCTCAGCCACCTCCTTAAAGAAATCACTCAGGAATTCATAATTGGATTCTATGGTTGGGTTGATAGGTCCAAGACTCCTGCAAAGACACAAAATGGACACTTTAGACTGCTAGCCTCTCTAGTGAGACACACATCACTATGCTTAAATGGTTATATTAGTGCATGACAATGATTTAATTATTACATACACATAATGATTGATTTCTTTTTTGTAACAAACATGCCTCTTAGTCGGCGTGTTTGGGGTATGTTATGAGCGGGACAATGGATGAGTGAGTGATTGAGAGATGTAGGTAAGTAAAAGTCACACCTATTGGAACTCTGGAAAGCTGACCAGTACACTATAACTTACTATAAACGCCTCTTAACAGATGTCAACAAGTACCAGTGCCTTACAAACTACTTATCCATGCTGTAAACGAAACTAAAAAACGGAACTCTAACAAACCGATGACTAACAGTACATGGATTGAAACTGATCAATGACCGATGACAAACTTTACACGAGTCTTGCAGCCAATACCATTAAGGCTAGACTGACCAATCACTTTTAATGGGCCAGACTGGTAACACCATCGACTGATAAGCAGTGATTCATCTACTCACATGTCCTGTGTCTCAGACACAAATTTCCAAAAGTTGCACAAACTTGGTCCTGCATGCAAGCATCCATTTGGATGAAAACAATTACAATTACGATTATGGATTATGCCTTTTCCTCTCTTAACAGAACAAATGACAAGATGCGACATTACAGATCTGCATAAAATTTGCTAACATCCGCATCCCCATAATCAGAGCTGTTTTCTGTATAAAACAGAAAAATCGTGCCGTATTAGCCATAAAGCAGCTTCCTTACAACCCCAAAAGCAAAAATTCCAAAGAGATTAGTTATTTTGAAGAAATTTTACTCTCAAAACAGCAACGAAAACATACCAGTTCGTTTTTGACGAATTTTTAACCTCCAGGCCTTTGACCGAAAAGCCTGGAAACTAGTTTCGAGGAAATCGCCCAGTTACAAAGCTACAGACGCCCCATGAATGCAACAACTCATTCTGCACAAAAATTGAGCTTAAATGCTGTATGGGACTCACTCTTTTGTCTGAGGGACTAACAGGTTTTTGGCTGTGTGAGTCCCAGTACTCACTAATAATAATAATAATAATAATAAGGCCTATTTCTACATGGATCACTGGACAAGCACTATTCACTACCTCCAGGGGCTTTTTATTCACAAAAAATTAACTCTTGCACACCATCCCTATGTTAATCATGCAACTGTGTTAACTTTTCTTATTACAAATTGATTAAAAGCATCTCTTTACTTCTTTCTTAGACCAATTTATAACTGATCAAGTTTATAAAAGTATGGTTTTGCATTACTTTGCAACATGATTGGCTTAAAAAATTTCATTCAGTCAGAAGTAAAACTACTGAGCACCAACCCACAAGGAATCTCTGTTTCTGATCCACAAAGCTGTTTGCTGTGATGAGGCCTGTAGCCAGTCATTTTGTCACTGTCGGAGTGTTTTGAAATCATACTTGTTTGTCCTTGTTTGTTTACTAATAGGACTTCATTGGAACTTCAAAGTTTATTGTTTCTGATTGTTTATTTTTCCAAATTCCATCTTCCAAATTGGGGGTGTGGCTTATCTACAGGTACGGCTTGCGCATGGACTTTTACCACGATATTACATAATTTACATACAAGTTACAGTTACAAGTATTTTACATGTATCTATTGATCCTTACCCAGTCGGTTTTCCTTGTGAGTAACAAGGAGTCAACAAATTAGTAATACTCCGCCATGAAAAGGTGTGGCCCTATAACATGTAACGTGACAACATAAACTCTGATTAATTTTCACCACCAAAAGCTAGGAAACCACAATTTAATGTTTAATTACTAGAAATGGTTTCACCCAAAGGCTCAAAATACCACTGACATAATTTGCCAGGTGTAATTAATTCACAATTAGAAATTACTACACAAGGCAGCATTTCACTTTAAACAAACCTAATACAGCTGACTTAACAGTGATGAACATTTAATTTTGCTGTTTGACTGAATTATAGATGAGTCAGAGTAACTCACAGGTGTGTCAAATTCAGGTACCACTCGTATTCCTCTCAGTCTTGCATACTCCAGAATCTTTTCAACATCTTCTTGACTGTAAATGTGTGTTTTGTTATTAAATGCACCCTGAAAATTAATCATGAACAGATTTCAACAAAACAAAACTAATGCTCAGTTTGTTTCCCTCAGAGTCAGATGTAACATTAACTTTGCTACTCAAGATGCCATTGCGGGCAGAATTACCGTGTATATATATGCATACTTTTTAGATTCTTTAATTGCTGGTTTTCACATGATGTCACTAAAATTTGAACTACAAAACTATTGATCCTCCTGAGATTTTACCTTCATGACATATAAGGGCAACTGAAAACAAATATCCACACAAATTTTGGCTCTGAATGTTTTTTTTTTGTGATAGACTATGCTTGTGAATTTCTAAGCTTGTGCGTGATGCAGCATTTAAACAACAACCATGAGACCTGCCATGTTGGTTAAAAAAGTGACTTATTTTGAGGAATTTGAGATAAATTCACACTTTTGTAGCAAAACTCAGTGACAGATATTTCTGTTGGTTTCCGAACACATCTCTATACAAATCTCTATACAAATCTCTATCAATTTGGGTAAAACATTTCTCCGCATAGCTTGTTTAAAAATTGCTGTGACCTAAATCTTGGGAGAGTCATTACATATTTACCTTCTTTTTTTTCTCAGATTCTGGACTTTGTCTATTGAACAGTTTTGATTTTTATTTTGATCTGCTTTGACTGACATAACACTAAAAACCAGCAATTTATTATCAAGATAAACTCTTGGGACTTGATCTGTACTCATTCTGAGGGGTTAATTTCCTCCTAGTTCCCGAGTGAAACAGATCACTGAAACCAAGCAGATATGTACCACAAACAAACTGTAAAATCAAAGCAGCCTTTCAACTTATTGTTCAAGTTAGAAATGCTTATGGCTGTCCTTTAGCGAGTCTCTCAAGTGTTGTTTGTTGAACAAGACAATGAGCCTTTAACCATATGTAAATAGATACAAAATACAAATTAAATTTATTTATTGAATGATTCTGATACATACCTCAGCACTCAACCGTGGGAAAGTTTTACTGACAAATGGGAATGAATTATCATCTACAACATGCCAGTGAAGAACGTTAAACTTGCTGTATGACATGGCATCCTATTGTATAAAACACACGGTCATACATAATACATGTATGTCGCACAAGCTAACTAAAAATTAACATGAAATTTATTGGGTTCACAAAATATTAATTCCATAGAATTGTCTGTTTTATGGACAAACAGTTATACTTAGACATTTCTTCCATTTTTGTGATTGAGGCATTTCATGAATTTTGGTCCTGTATTTCTGTACTATAATGCATCCTCATCATGACTTTTACAAGGCCTTGATCCCAAGGAAGGGAGGAGGCATGGGGTAGGAGATAAACAGTGCTTTCAATAAGATTTGAAGTAGGTGTATTACCTCGGAAGAGCACCCGCCAGAGTAATATTAGAAGCCCAGGAGAATTGTTTGAATTTGACACAGTAAATATACCTGCTGACTTTCAACAGAATATCCTCGGGAGCTCCAGTGGGTGCCATGTTTTATTGAAAGCACTGGATAAGCCACCTCATAATATATACTAGAAAATAATGTCATTCATAGTGAAAATTCTGATATTCTTCTATTTATTAACTTATAATTGGCCAGCCAAATTTTCTCAAGCTCTAGAGGTCCTACAGGTTTGCACTAAATGCCACCATCATGCAATCATTATTGAGTACTTTCATCAATCCTGGAATAACAGATCATAACTGATGTAGATTCTTGTGTAGGTGCTTTATGGAGTACTTGTACTTAGCTTCTACTAACCAAGAACTGAAGAATAACTGACACATTCAAATAGTGCCTGGAGGTATCAATCATAAATCCTCTGTGGTGAAAACGAGGATAGTCATCAATATGAGTCCCATTGGCAAAATACTGCAATCAAAATGAATAACACAGTACAGTCGGTATGTAATCACTCCTAAAAACTGGTTGAATATTTATTTACCCTCTATCTATCAGCAGTTAAAATATTTTTGAATCAAGACATAATCAGAAATGAAGGAATGAATGAGTGAGAGAATCAGTGAACGAAACTTGTAAATGAATGAGAATTGGCAGTATGCTCTGACATCTACATGCACAGAGTGTTTCCACTGTGTAATATTTGTCTGTTACTTCCAGACTGAATTAGAATAAGCAAGTGCTTTTTTTTCAGAAGGACAATTAATCAAAAACCAACAACAAAAAACTCAATCAACAGATGACACCTAGTCTGGTATTTAAATGGTCCCTGGATGCCACATTTGTGTTGATGGGAGGTGAGTGCTTGAATTGGGAACAATCATGATCACACTTCAAGTACGTTACATTGTCATGCTCAGTGATAAACGAGTGGTGAAATTGCAGCTCGGTAAATATATATATGAAAGTAATGTAACACGAGCATGGGACACAGAAAAATCTGGGTCCCACGCTCATGTTACATTACAGGAGGCAGGAGACGCATGTCATATAAGAACTCAGTTAAATGACCTGGCTCTCCATGAGTTCTCGTAGCTCAGTGGATAGAGCATCTGCCCGGTGTTCGGAAGGTCATGGGTTCAAATCCTATTGGGACTCAGATTTTTTCTGGGTCCCACGCTCGTGTTACATTACTTTCATATTGTCATGCTCTTCAAGATACAATAATGTATTAAAATAAAAATAACTTCTTATAAATCTTTTAACTTACAAATCCATCTGGATCCTGGTAAACTATCTGACTAAATGTTTCAAGGCCTTAAAAATATATATACCACAAGTTAATGATAATCCATACCAGGGCACCCTTAAGTTAATAAGTAAAGAAGATAAACATTATCATTAGGACGTACATGTAGTTTGATACCAACTCCTGCAAGAAATGTGCTGAACAATAATAACAAGAAGTTTAAAAAAAACTTAAAACCGCGCTCTTTTAACTCTTTTGCACACACAAAACATTACGTAATATTTAGCAACAACGTTTTGCGAGAAAACATTACCCGGAAACAACTGAGATTGCGTGATTCAGTACCTGGGTTGTAAGAGATTTTATTTAACATTCTTTGCATAGCGTGGTTGCGTGTTTGTAATCGGAGACTTTAGCTTACCTAGCTCGAAGGAGAAAAGGTCTCATAATTGACCTTTCAAACGAATATACATTTGCATATGTTTAAAGGCTTTTGACTAGCGCTAGCGCCAAGGTTTTATGTTTTCGCCAGAAAACTCCACCATTGCTTCATGCGAAGTAAACACGATCTTTTTTATCACTGTAAGGGGGGTTTCGACAAAACACTGACCCCCGGTCAACTGACCCCCAACTGACCCCCTACTGACCCCCTTACTGACCCCCCTACTGACCCCCTATAAAATCAATGGGAAAATGAAAATTAAAAAAACCCAGAACTATCAATGGAACCCGATTCAAGTTCATCATTAAATTTGGCTTACCTGAAACTTTCAAGATGGAGGACGCGTTGCAAATTTCCGACTCTTGTTCTCCTTTTACTGTTTAGTGGACGTTTTGTTGACGGCAAATTGAGCACAGCATAAGATTGAACATCATCAAATATTGCTTTTGTACGCATTGGGAAATGAAGCAAAGAGGAACGCTGAGATTTCAACAGTCTCGCGAAAGGATCGCGATGGACTGCTCGTGCCACGAACGCGCACGTAAACCCCAACCGGAAGACGAATTTCATAAGGTAGTTCCAGGACTCTCGACTAGTTCTCACATTTTTAAAAGAACTGTAGCAGCTGTTTTAGATAAGCCCGGTGGATTACTTTCTCCTTGGTGTATGAAGTCATCAAAAAGACCACGAATTCTCAAGGTACGTGTAACTCAAACTAATCTTACTGTCCATGACTAAAGCAATGTCCAACGAATTGTCCAACGTAGTTTGTGCATGGAGAAGGCAAGGGACCTGGGACCTGGGACTTCCGGTTGATGTAATCATGTGGGTGTCGCTCGCGGTTAGTTGCGTGCGTGTTAATTTGCCAGAATTTCCTTGCTATTTTTATTGCTTAATTTTCTAGCGGGTACAAATACCATGCTTGCTGATATTCCAACTTATTCTGTGCTCGATTTTCCGTGGCATATCCTTCAGTCAAATGAGAAGGGAGTCGGAAATCTGCAACGCGACCGCCATCTTGGAAGTTTCAGGTAAGCAAAATTTATTGATGAACTTGAACCGGGTTCCATTGATAGTTCTGGGCTTTTTTAATTTTTATTTTCCGATTGATTTTATAGGGGGTCAGTAGGGGGGTCAGTAAAGGGGTCAGTAGGGGGTCAGTAGGGGGTCAGTGTTTTGTCGAATCCCC
>JAHPZR010002992.1:0-12567 GCA_019787425.1 Platygyra sinensis | reverse complement strand
AAATTCCCTCCTACTAATGTTTACCACTGCCTTAATTAGGGCGTTTATGTCTGACTCTGAGATGAAGTGAAAAAACCAAACAGCAACGAAGGATGAAAAAGAATTGCAGTTCGAATTATACGTACATTGCTTGGAAAAAAATTTGGAGCCTTTTTCTTTTCTTTCGGACAAATTTCGGAGAAAAATTTCGGACACTTTGCTGAGCTGGAAGGTATAACAAAATAAACTGTTCCCAAAGAAATTTCTGGCAAAGTCCGAAAGTTTGGCAGGTTTCTGTATAGTGCTACTGAAAAATAGGATGCAGGTGAAGTCTGTGAATCAGATCGCGCTCCTGCGCATCTTTTTCTTCATCCTATGGTTGCCGGTTGTGGCAAGTGCGTGCGCACTAATTTTCAGAATAATGGAAAAATAATAAGTCCCGCGATAAGTTGAGGTTAGTCTACCAAGATCAGTGTCTGATCCCGGTATTTTCTTGTTAGATCTTTATTTCTTATTATATTCATTCCTTTTCGGTTTTCTATGTTTTTCTCTCTTTCTCACGCGATAGCCGGGAAATCTATCTCGCCGATATATTCTTTTATAGGGTATAAAGTTTAGATATTGCGCTTTGATCTCAGTCTCCTCTTTATTGGGGAGGCTTGACTAAATAATACCCACTAATAAAAGTGAAGAATGACCATCGCAGTTAATTTTCCAATTTAAGCAATTGGAAAGAAGAAACCTGAAAAAATCAGGGCTTCAACGGGATTCGAACCCGTGACCTCCGCGATACCTTGCGATGCTCTACCAACTGAGCTATGAAGCCACACATTGGGAGCGAGGTCAATTTATTGAGTTCATATCTCCCGTGAGGAGTGACATGATGTGAAGTATAGATATGAAATAATTCATACTTAAACTGCGGTTGTAGGTGAAAGTGAAGAATGACCATCGCAGTTAATTTTCCAATGAAATAATTCAGTTGGTAGACCATCGCACCGGTATCGCGGAGGTCACGGGTTCGAATCCAGTTGAAGCCCTGATTTTTTTCAGGCTTCTTCTTTCCAATTGCTAAAATTGGAAAATTTACTGCGAAAGTCATTCTTCACTTTCATCTACAACCGCAGTTCAAATATGAATTATTTCATATACACTTCACAATACCCACTAATTGCTAGATTTTTGTAGCTCTTTGGTGATATGACGGCCCCGCCAGCTTCGTCCCCAGTCTCCCGCATGACAGTAAAAGTACGTTTCCCATACAATTAATAGCCTGCATTTTGTGTGAAAATATGCTAGGATATATGTCCGCGGATATTATCTGTTCCGAGAAGCGAACAGATTTCCGAGAGCGTAGCTCGAGGAAAACTGCGAGCTTCCGGGAACAGTAACGTCCAATGTCAAATATTCGAGCATATTTTTGCCCAAATGGCAGCTATTGTGTTTATTATTCTTACAATCTTTTTCGCAACGCGCGCAGTTTTGAAAATTGGGTAATATTTAACAATTATTCACCGACACTGTGGTGAATAATATAATTGTGTTGGTATATACCTCACAAGCTGAATAACTACTGGACCAAACAGTAAGTTAATTGTGACAATATACTGACAAGAGCCAGTTTGTGTTTCTTCGGCTGCTCGGATCGCGGAGTTTAATAGTACTCGGCTAATCACCTCCGAGCTAGCCAATCAGCATGCGGGAAAAGTATTATTCAATTGTGTGGTATATACTAAATAAACAATAGCCTCCATTTGGCGCGAAAATATGCTAGAATATTTGTCCGCGGACATTATCTGTTCCGAGAAGGGAAAACTGTGAGCTTCGAGAAACAGATAATGTACAAGGACAAATAATTATCCGAGGCATATTTTTCACCCCAAAATAGAGGCTACTATGTTTATTGTCTTTCAAATCTTTTTCGCAACGAGCGCAGTTTTGAAAAGTGGGGATATTCTCTGTTATTCTCCTATATACAAAATGCTTATGAAATGTACAGATTGTTGAATTCAGGAAATTTATGAACGAAACTGAAAGAAATGCAGCATTATGTCGAAGAAGTCGAATTCATTTTGCTACACCTGCATAAAATTTGCGGTGGCCAGGTCAACCGTGACGTCAAAAATGATGAACACAATTGACTATCAAAATTTCCGCGAAGGATGAATGAACAGCTACTGAAATTTTTCAGCCCTCAGAGTAACTTGTCTTTTCAAAACTTTGAAAATAACCTTAAATCAGTGAACCACATGATTCAAAAAAGCTATCTACAAGCTCAACTTGGTCAAAGTTTCCTAATCCTTTGATTAAATTGACTGGATTTATATACTTATCTTCTCCCATGTATCTTCAATGCAGCTTGCCATATTCTATCAGTAAGTATTTTTACTGCCTGGAAAGGTCTACAGCAGTTCCACTGAAACACCTTGGGCAGGAAGATTAGAAGGAAACGATTGCCAGGGGATGGACCACTGTATGTATGACGGGTAACTGAAGACTTAATCCTGCTAGCCGAATTTTGCCGCTTTTACTCCTGGAGCTCGTTAGGAAGCGCTAGTCTTTCGGCTGTTCAGAGCCTTGTCTCATCCGGGCTCCGAATCTTCGGCGAGTTCGTCCGATTCGTACTCTTCAACGGCTGCCAAAACGGCGGGGTTCTTGTCCGCGAAACGAAATAACTTGGCTCCTTAAGGTTCCCTTTCGAGGTGGTCTTGAAGGCCCCATCTATTGCATCCAACAGAGTTGTTGAACTCGTATTGTACCTTAGAGCTAAAAGAACTCGAATTCAACGGTATCCAACGTTTGTAGCTTGAGTTGGGACGGAGTGTCAGCTTAATTGCTTCTTGTCGAGATCGCGTATGAATGCAGTGGACTTCTGATCAAGCTTAAAGAAAAGAAGAGGAGTAAAAAACTCCCGGTTGAAGTATTGGCGGTTGATAAGGTCGAGCCAATGCTCGTGAAGCAGTCTTATGAACAGGATCTCTCTCAGTGAAGGATTGTGGAATCGAAGCGGGAACGCTCGCTCGTTCCGAGTATCCGACCGCAAAACAGCAAAAGCAAAGTTGAAAGAAATGTCTTCGAGTGGCTCTTGCATAACTTACAAATTCTTAAATAGCCTACTAGCCCCTTAGGGATTCACGCCTAAAACACTTCCATGGTTAACATGAACAATACATACTGAACATACTCCAGCGTAATTAGCGAAACGTTACAAAATATATTTACTGACAGCCACTTGAACAAGCACCTGCAATTCTCGGTCGATCCCAGAGACTTCTGCCCTTTACTGTACAAGACTAGAGATCTTGCCTTCCAAGCTCTCGGTTAGTGGAGCTAACAAAACGAAAAAAAAAAAACAGGGTACAAGAGATATTACATGGGGGGGGGGGGGGGGGCTGTTTTTTACCCTCGCTTACCACGTTCTTTTCTCCTGTTCTTTCACCCTCCCCTCCCCTAACGAAGAACCTTGAAAAGCTCTTGAACAGGATTAAGTGATCCATAGTCATCGTATACAGTGTATACTCCAAGAAAGTGTACATGTAGGGTCAGGGATGTAGCGTTGCTAGACAGTATGATATCAGGTGATTCGTCAACGAGTACAGTTAATCATTCCTTTTGAGGGTAGCAAAGGAGCGGGGGTGGGGGAAACCAATCACTCATCAAGCTTAAATATCTTTTACAAATTACGTATCTCCGAGAATGTTTTCAACTAATTACGCGTCCCGTAAAAATGAAGTACGCTGAGCGTCCCCGCCTTGACGCAAAGGACGATGCATGGAGACTGGGAGTTAGCTAGAAGGCGGGAGCGGGATCTGGTAGCAAGTGAGCGGCAAGCGTATTAGGCCACGTTCTAACATTGGTCCAACGCTTTGAGGACAAACTTCTACTTGGGTGTTGTTTTCTTTGTATCAAAGTCTCTTAATAAGGGAATTGAGAGACCAAAGAAAACTTTACAAACTTACTTTTTTGAACCAAACTTCTCGGAGCCAAGTCAGAATATTGATATTTATAATCCATCAAATATTTTCACTCGCGCGCGATTGGTCTAAACACGTAACGTGACGGAATATTTCCAAGCTAAAATAGGAGAATAACAGAGAATATTCCCCACTTTTCAAAACTGCGCTCGTTGCGAAAAAGATTTGAAAGACAATAAACATAGTAGCCTCTATTTGGGGTGAAAATATGCTCGGATAATTATTTGTCCTTGTACATTATCTGTTTCTCGAAGCTCACAGTTTTCCCTTCTCGGAACAGATAATGTCCGCGGACAAATATTCTAGCATATTTTCGCGCCAAATGGAGGCTATTGTTTATTTAGTATATACCACACAATTGAATAATACTTTTCCCGCATGCTGATTGGCTAGCTCGGAGGTGATTAGCCGAGTACTATTAAACTCCGCGATCCGAGCAGCCGAAGAAACACAAACTGGCTCTTGTCAGTATATTGTCACAATTAACTTACTGTTTGGTCCAGTAGTTATTCAGCTTGTGAGGTATATACCAACACAATTATATTATTCACCACAGTGTCGGTGAATAATTGTTAAATATTACCCAATTTTCAAAACTGCGCGCGTTGCGAAAAAGATTGTAAGAATAATAAACACAATAGCTGCCATTTGGGCAAAAATATGCTCGAATATTTGACATTGGACGTTACTGTTCCCGGAAGCTCGCAGTTTTCCTCGAGCTACGCTCTCGGAAATCTGTTCGCTTCTCGGAACAGATAATATCCGCGGACATATATCCTAGCATATTTTCACACAAAATGCAGGCTATTAATTGTATGGGAAACGTACTTTTACTGTCATGCGGGAGACTGGGGACGAAGCTGGCGGGGCCGTCATATCACCAAAGAGCTACAAAAATCTAGCAATTAGTGGGTATTGTGAAGTGTATATGAAATAATTCATATTTGAACTGCGGTTGTAGATGAAAGTGAAGAATGACTTTCGCAGTAAATTTTCCAATTTTAGCAATTGGAAAGAAGAAGCCTGAAAAAATCAGGGCTTCAACTGGATTCGAACCCGTGACCTCCGCGATACCGGTGCGATGGTCTACCAACTGAATTATTTCATTGGAAAATTAACTGCGATGGTCATTCTTCACTTTCACCTACAACCGCAGTTTAAGTATGAATTATTTCATATCTATACTTCACATCATGTCACTCCTCACGGGAGATATGAACTCAATAAATTGACCTCGCTCCCAATGTGTGGCTTCATAGCTCAGTTGGTAGAGCATCGCAAGGTATCGCGGAGGTCACGGGTTCGAATCCCGTTGAAGCCCTGATTTTTTCAGGTTTCTTCTTTCCAATTGCTTAAATTGGAAAATTAACTGCGATGGTCATTCTTCACTTTTATTAGTGGGTATTATTTAGTCAAGCCTCCCCAATAAAGAGGAGACTGAGATCAAAGCGCAATATCTAAACTTTATACCCTATAAAAGAATATATCGGCGAGATAGATTTCCCGGCTATCGCGTGAGAAAGAGAGAAAAACATAGAAAACCGAAAAGGAATGAATATAATAAGAAATAAAGATCTAACAAGAAAATACCGGGATCAGACACTGATCTTGGTAGACTAACCTCAACTTATCGCGGGACTTATTATTTTTCCATTATTCTGAAAATTAGTGCGCACGCACTTGCCACAACCGGCAACCATAGGATGAAGAAAAAGATGCGCAGGAGCGCGATCTGATTCACAGACTTCACCTGCATCCTATTTTTCAGTAGCACTATACAGAAACCTGCCAAACTTTCGGACTTTGCCAGAAATTTCTTTGGGAACAGTTTATTTTGTTATACCTTCCAGCTCAGCAAAGTGTCCGAAATTTTTCTCCGAAATTTGTCCGAAAGAAAAGAAAAAGGCTCCAAATTTTTTTCCAAGCAATGTACGTATAATTCGAACTGCAATTCTTTTTTCATCCTTCGTTGCTGTTTGGTTTTTTCACTTCATCTCAGAGTCAGACATAAACGCCCTAATTAAGGCAGTGGTAAACATTAGTAGGAGGGAATTTTGAAATAGTTTAAAAGGGAATTGTTAAGATAAAAATGGGTTGGGCGCTCTACTAGACAGTTGATCCCCCAAAAGAGAGCCCAGGTTGGTTGGGGACAACTACTATTTCTTCACTTCAAATTTCAAATTTTTAAATCCAACAAATCTTCAACATTTCATATTTTCCTCAAATTAGCCTACCCTTAACAAATTATCTCTTTCTCCAAATGCCAAAAAATACCCAATTGCAAAAATTTACACAAAACCGCCAGACATTGGTCTCAGCAGGGAGATTAAGCGTTGCTAAAACTTGACCGAGATATTAGAAGAAAGGCCATATTGAGCGACGTCAAAACAGCCTTTACGTTTACTCCCGCCGTAAAATGACGCTGAATAAATCGCTTTTCTACTGTTCGGTTACATGATCGATCAATGGCGATGGAAGGTGTTCAGTGGAGTTATCACTGACGCGAACTACAATACCGAGTGGTAGAAACTGAGGACTAAGTACCAGGGAATAAAACCACCCGTGGAACGGTCCGAAAAGGACTTTGACCCCGGATGCAAGTACCACATCCCTTCCATCACACCTACATCTGATCAAGTTGAATTTCAATCTCTATAGCTTACAATTATGATCAACATATCACTTCTCTTTAGGTTTGATTGTTCAACTTGTGAACTACGCTGGTCAATGTTCATAATCAATCAGAATTAGTCAAACTTGGTTGTAATGCTTTCCTGATCTAATTAAATCCTTACGAAGTACGGCTTGACTTGTGCAGGTAAAAACCACTACATTGAGGGCAGTAATCATTTTTGGCGTGGGATGGGTACGTGCTTTCGCTTGCGTTACTTGCGTGACAGACTAGAAGAACCTCTTGTGTTTCTTGTGCAGGTATTTCATGAGTAACTTGTTGCAGTTCCAGTTCCACAAGGCCGCGTGTGAAGCAGCTGGTTTAAAGGACCTCTACAGACATGTTCCATCTACCAGTCAAAGGAGACAGGAAAGAAGATCCGCTACGTTTACTAGTAGTCGCTTCTCCCAAGCGTTGTGTGACAACCCTAATAACAGCTGCAAATGAGATCAGTTTATTAGAAGAGATAGGAAACAATGTTAACGGGATAAATTTTAAAAGTCACTTCGTGGAGGAAGAAAAACTGCACAAGGACCATGTCGTGTATTTCAAGCAAACCACTACTATATTTTTAACAAAAACTGCCTAATTTCTCGCGCGCTGATTGGCTCTTTTTTATCATCAATAAGGGCGCACACGATAAAATTTTAATTTATGCAAGCTTTCTAATGCAACTTTCTGGGCCGGGTTGTTCGAAAGCCGGTTAATGTTAACCCAGGGTTAAACGTTATCTGAAGAATTGTTTTTTCTTGTTTAAAAATGTTTTTCACCTCTAACGTTTGGTGTAGTTTGTGAGTACTACAGCTTATAACTGAAGGGCAAACAATATAAACAGAACACCTGACCAAAAAGTTACAAAACTGAAATCAAAATGTCAACTTTTTAATTTATGAGATTTTATGGACTTGAATCAAATGCGAGAAAAGCTTTTGACAATGTTCGCGTCATTTTGAAAAAAATTCACTTATCTTTGTTTACGGTAAGTTTACGGCGTTTTTCCCCTCATTTATTCCCGGCATTTGACCAATTTAAGGTCTTGTTATTGTAAAAAAGAAATTGACGTCAGTTTTTTATGCGTCTGTCCTCTTGCTAATGATAAATTCGTCATAACATTGTCAAAGATTACTGCCTGCCACTTTGACAATGTTATGACACAGTATCACTGCCTTCCACTGAATCATGTGTAACCACAGGGGGCACACACTCTTGCTGAGTAGGGAGAGAGTAAATAAAGGAACGAAAAGAATGAGTAGTTTATCTTTGTCTCCTCTTGTCATATCTTTTATCTTACCAGATTTTACTGGGAAAACCGCTGCTTAAAAATCCTGCGTAACACTCTAGCACTTAACTCGTACCTAGGCCTTTCCGCGCTCAGCAAAAATTTTTTTTGGTTTGTATAATATTTGACAAGGGAGGCAACTCTTTGCCAAAACATTTTGAACACACTACAAATATTCGCTCGAATCTCTAAATTTCGTTGCTTTCACGAAACCAAACAAACACAAAATGAGGTCGGATAGTTTTTCTACAACTTGGCCGAATTTGTTTTCAAATACTTTTGAGACAGTCGGAGAGTTTCAACGACTTTTGCAAAGTTTTGTCTCAATTCACTTTTCGCGACATGACCGTACCGTTACCCAAATCCCAAAGACGTCATCCAGCGCGCGCTCGCGCTCCCCTCACTCTCCCACACATGCGTTTTGACACGACAAATCTCTACAAACCCCTCCCCTGGTTCGTTGTTTTTCTTACGTGCTCGAAGTCAGCCGGTCTCCACACGGAAACAAAATTGGCGTAAATTAATACCTGAAGCGTTTTAGCGAGATTCCGCGATAATAAATGGGAGCTAGGGAAGGATTTTGTAAAACCTTTTTCGTCAAAAAACCCGTGTGGGAGAGTGAGGGGAGCGCGAGCGCGCGCTGGATGACGTGTTTGGGATTTGGGTAACGGTACGATCATGTTGCGAAAAGTGAATTGAGACAAAAATTGAGAAATTCTCCGACTGTCGCAAAAGTATTTGAAAACAAATTCGGCCAAGTTGTAGAGAAACTTTCCGACCTTATTTTGTGTTTGTTTGGTTCCGTAAAAGCAACGAAATTCAGAGATTCGAGCGAATATTTGCAGTGCGTTCAAAATGTTTTGGCAAAGAGTTGCCTCCCTTGTCAAATATTATTTTTTACGATAACTGCAGAAATTCACGCGCGCTCATTGGCTAATTTTTATTGTCCATATGCGGGAATACACATGAATTTAAAATTCATGCGACGCGTCAGCAAGCGAGAGCCGGCAATTCGACAATTTGTTATCGTAAAAAACAAATTGATGTCAGTTTTTAATGCGTCTGTCCTGTTATTGATAATGAATTTCGTCATAACATTGTCAAAGTAGTCTGCGGATCCACTCGGCTATCGCCTCGTGGATCCCCAGCTACTTTGACAATGTGATGACGAAATTCATGATCAATAACAGGACAGACGCATAAAAAACTGACGTCAATTTGTTAAACAAACCAAAAAAAAAATTTTGCTGAGCGCGGAAAGGCCTAGATACGAGTTTAGTGCTTAAGTGTTAGGCAGGTTTTTAAGCAGCGGTTTTCCCAGTAAAATCTGGTAAGATAAAAGAGATGACAAGAGGAGACAAAGGTAAACTATTCATTCTTTTTGTTCCTTTGTTTACTATCTCCCCCTTACTCAGCAAGAGTGTGTTGGCCCCCATGTGACAGGATTATACACGCAGCTAAAAGGAATTATTTTTCTAAACAATTTGAAACTGTTGTTGGACGCCAATAATCCAACAACAAATTTATTAACAAGTATTCATGTCAGCGGAAGTGGAGGTGAATAATAATAATTGATTTAGTATATACCACACAAGCTGAATAACTTACTTAAGTGGCCAAAAGAGTAACTTAATTTGTGGAACAATGTACCGACAAAAAAGCTCCATTTTGTTTTTTCTTCGGCTCGCTCGTCGAGGGAATAGTACTTGGCTAATCACCGCCAAGCTAAGCTCAAATCAGTGCGCATGTGAAAAGTACAGTTCACTTGTGTGGGTATATACTCAATAGCCCAAATATACTTTCATTGGACATTATTTGACTATCAAGGTTTTGATATAATAAGATTAAATCTTGGTGAAAGGCCCCTCTTCATTAAAATGCTTAAAGTCCTCGACAAAATCTTGGTTCATTTGAGGAAGTGTGTTGGCCATTGTGGCAGAATACTCACAGATGATGGAAATATCGCAGGCAAAATCCCAGATTTAATTAAGCTTCCGCAGCAAAAACTATATATACGATGCATTAAGTATGGTTTTCAATCAATCTTTATACAAAGGAATATTTCCCCCCCCCCCCCCCCCCCCCCCCCCCTGGAAAACTTTGTAAAATTCAAAAGTCACACCAAATAGACAAAGGGGCGAGGAGACGGGATCCTTTAATTTATTGACCTACTCGACACTCTCTGCACTAACTCAAATTTCGAAAAAACTTGTTTGTAACAGGTTGCAAACTGTTTGGAAAAGCTGAATCCTATATGAGTTCCAATTTGGCTTTGGAAAGGGACATTCAGCCTCAAAAGCCCATTGCAGACAGAAAGAAATTGCTCATAATTTTGTAATGCGATAGATGATATCTCATTCTTGTGGCATTTATAGCCACCAAGTACAGGACTTAAATCATGGATAATTGCAGTCAAACTAAGTGAAGCGTACCCCCTCCAAGATTGGCATTAATGAACTGATTATTTGAAAACTTGAACCCGCTAGTCCTTTCAAGGCAATGCATATAATGAGGTTGATTATTGCGAATATTGGAGCCTCACAGCCCTCGCTTCGATCCAAGCATACGGCTGAACGGGTCCGTTTGTCGAAGAAACCAATTCCACTTGTTGTGCGACTAGCCGTAAGTTTCAAAACGCGTACTAGTCTTTTTCTAGGAATGCAGTAGTGAAATGAGTTGCCGGAAAGGATAGCCACAGTTAGCCGGTATTCTTGGATATGAACGAGCGAGTTCAATTATTCGAATAATCACATTCATGATTGTCATTCATTGAAAGGACTAGCGGGTTCAAGTTTCAAATAATCAGTTCCTTGATGCACATCTTGACGGGTACGCTTCACTTAGTTTGACTGTAAAGACACATTTTCCTACTGTGACCAAATCAAATTTCAATGAAAGCTGTACTAAACAGAAGACCAGCATAGCAGCTATCGCTAACCACGACTGTTTGCCTTCCAGCTGGAAACATAGCTGTTATCTTTCGAAAATTACACCGAAATCCAACTGAAAAAACATGAACATACAGATGGCGTAGTGTGCGGCAACAACAGAAATGTCTTACTTACTGGGACTCAGGGGGACAGAAAAAAAAACGTAACAGACACGCAAATTATTTAAAAAAGATGAATAACTTTTAAAACAAAACGCGTGGCTACCCCTACATTTTATGTTGCAAAAGGAGTGGCAAGCCTATTCAACATGTGATTATTTTTGGTTTGTGAAACAAAAAGGATTTAGACCTATATTTTAGATGAACCAGGGAGTAAGGCTGTCAGAGATGCTAAAAAGCATTTTGCCGAACAATTTTGTTTATTAACCCGTACCAAAAATGCTTTTAATGTTACCATTTGTGTGTAGTTCAAAAATCTTTTAAAATTGTTTGCCTTTTTATATGTAAAAGGGGAATTCTAAGGAAATCTTTGAGGGAAATATCTTTCCTTTCTTTTTTTTCAGAAAAATGCTGATGTGAAATTTTTGAGGCTTTTTTTTTTTTTTTTTTTTTTTTTTCGGATTCAGTCTAATTATCTCGAAAAAATGCGGGCTACTTAACAAGTTGCATACAAAACCAAGAGGCCGATGAAGCCAGTGATTATCTCTGGTTCTATAGCACAGTAGCCAGTATTTCTACCCCTCCCTGGATGGGGTGCTGTCCAGGGCAGAGTTACCCCCAGCATTAAATTTCAAGAGCTATTCATTACACCTGGGTTGGAGAGAGGAACTAGTGAGAGTAAAAGCGTCTGCCCAATCTTGACCGCACGGCAACTGTCTGCGGCCAGAAGCTTGAACCTGAACCAGTTCCCTCGATCTGATGTGAGCCTAATAGTTGTTGAGACACCATGCCGCCAACCAACTAACTGGCAGTTTTCATGATGTATCGACCTTTAAACCCTATATCATTTTTCGCAGGAGAATTTAGTCTTGCATACCTTTACATTCATTGTCTGCCATTTTGTACCCTGTGTTGCATTTCGTGCAATCCTTTGGGAACCCTCTCCAATGCAAAGTTGTCACAGGCTGAGTGACAGACTGAACTAACAACACAGTTGGATAAGAACCCACTAAAAGCACCAAAATATACCTTAACAACTATTGCTAACAGCAGAAAAACCATCTTAAGCAAAATCATAATTGAGACAGAGAGAAATCCTCCCTCCCCCCCAAAAAACAAAAAAAACAAAACAAAACTAAAAAAACATGGGTTACCTTGACAAACATGTGATCCAGGTGTATTTCACAAAATTGCCGTTTTAACAAATGGTTGAATTCCAGCACATTCGTCACATCTGAAACAAATTTACCAGTTGCTTTTACATATCAATGAAGGTAATCTTTTAAAGTTTCTAGAGAAATAGACGATTGATTTCTTTGTGCAACTCCCCAAGTGGGCAAATCAAAATGTCTGCAAAGAGATAAGTGTTGCTGTGTAATTGTTGGGTATCTCCACTTCCAGACGTGGTTAACCTGTTTCTTATAGGCAACTTCTCAGAAAAACAAGTACAGAGTATTTCACTTAAAAATTCTTGAAGGCAGCATCATTTTTGGCCGAAACACAAAACTGCCCAAGTAGTGTCATAGGTGTGAGCAAGGACACACCAGGTAGTTTGGTGGGAGCAGCAAAATGGCCTGATTAGTTAGCGGAACAGCGACACGTCCTGGCAGTTTTG
>JAHPZR010002991.1:0-12517 GCA_019787425.1 Platygyra sinensis | reverse complement strand
ATGACTGTTTCTGAGCTATTTCGTGGTTTATTTACGCATTTTATTTTCTTTTTTAATTTTTCTCCACGCGAGGTGTAAATCGAATTTTCAGTGTTCTAACTCAGAATGGCGCGTGCGGTATTTGAAGGGACAAACATGGTTAACGCCGAAAAGCAGCAACGGGCATTATAGATCATGGTGTAAAGACAAGAATTTCTGTCGAACAGCGAGCAAAAGCCTTGGTTTTTAAGAAAAACAGAAGGTCTTCACCCCTGGAAATCGCGCGGAATTGTCAAATCTCGAAGTCAACTGTAGCATGAATATGTGATGCATGCAGGCAGTGAGCGTGCATCGCAAACACTTCTTTCACCCAAAAGGTACCGAACCAAGCATTTGAAAGTTGTTTCCAGCCATTGGGAGTCATTTCCCTTTATTTGTTTACGAAATGACACGGTGTGAAATTTTTTGATGTCATGCGCAATAAGTTGATCCCTTTTTATTTGCATAACTCAACGGTTCTCAGCCACGGTACTCACTTTGAAACCTAAAAATCTGCCTAACTATTTCCAAAAGCTGACATTTAAGACGTGTTGAAGTCAACTGTATTTGGAATCGATCTTCCACACCTTTATTGCTGGGAAAAACTTAATTTTGAGCTCTGCGAACACGGTTCTCATTTTTCATTGTTAAGAATTGTTTTAAAGTTAACTCTTCTACACTGGATTTAGTGAGAACCGTTGCATTCACTGCCAGCGTGCTGTGACATGACTTTTGTGAACTTATTTCCAAAAAGGACCATAACTGTCGTGTTGAAAATATATTTTGGCTGGCATTCTTAGTCGATACTTTGAGGAAATTGAATTAACACTGTCCTTCTTCGCCTCTGAGTACTGCGCGATGACCAGTGAACGCTGACGTCACTACCCGAAGAGTAAAGCGCCTCACTATATTTGTAATCACTGAAACAAGCTCCAATAACTGTTAAGGTAGTCACTAAGATTGGCTTAAATACCAGATTTGTCGTTTAAATATTGAAGTATCTGGAGAACTGTACATTAATGTTAACAGTTCGTTACGTAACCAAAATCAAGCGACTCCATTATCATTGCCATCACATACAGAAGTTTCTATATTATGTGAGATCAACACCTTTCTCAGCGCGTCCAAAACCATTAAAAAAGTACGGAAAAGCCCGGTAAAAGCTCTAAGAAATGCCTTTTTCAACCCAGATATTCACACTCTCGGGTCCTAAATGCATTTAGGGCCAAATAACATCGTAATTGTGCATTTTTCCATGAGACGTAAAAATCAGACAATCGTGGACAAAATTCCTTGGGACACTTGTGTGATTGCATCAATTTTCTGTGTTTTTAAAACGGAGTTTAAAAAAAAAAAACACTGTTTACCGTTTCAAAATGAGTTGCTTCCCCCCCCCCCCCCCCCACCGCCCCCCCATACAATGTTGAAAATCTAGAGAAATAGAGCGTGTACATCTGTCCAACATTGTAGGGGGGGGGGGAGAGGCTTAACAAGCGTAGATGAATTCACACCTGACTGTTTGTTTGGCGCGTGTGAAAAAGCGCCACAAATGTAAATTTGTCCCAAGACTTTTGTCCATGATTGTAGTTATTCGTTCATCTTTGCTGCTTAGATTTTACACTTGGGCTTTCCTACAGTCGGCTTGTCTTCTAAGTGCGGATTACAGCGAGGAGTTGTGTTCTCACAGGTCAGCATTTCAATTCGAATTTGCTCAGCAGACCTGCTTGACAATAAAGGCTCTGAAGTTACTTGAAAGCAGAAGAGACTCTCCTGTGCTTGTGTTGTTGTTTTAATCGAATTGGACGAATCATCCACACACAGTTGACAATAGTCTGAATGTCTTTTATTTACCAACATTGGAACAAGTTGTTGGACAATACAAAATATGGAATGAAGTAGTGTTTTGGTTTACCCAATTTATGTACTACAATGTTTACATGCCATTGTTGATACAATGTCCATAATAAGAAAACCTCAACGATTCTGGTATTTAGTCATACGATACCATCATGAACTTCCCTGTACATTGAACTCTGTTGTCTTTGAGTGATCTTTCTGTTTACTATTCCTGAACTCTATTATGATGACACTCTGGGTGTGTTCCTTTGGGGATGATCTGGATCATGATCAATGATCCAAGACCACTCACATGGTTCATCAAAGCAACCGATGAATCCGTGACCAGAGAGGATTCATCAGTTCCTTTGACGCACCATGATGCACCAGTGATCTTGGATCACTGATCCTGATCCAGATAACCCCAAAGAAAATAATGCACCCTTCATCTCTATTGAACTTTCTGTTAAATAAAACCTCCAGGTAAAACTGCCAATCTTATTGGGTTGAAAATCATTAGCAATGTCAGTAAGCACTACTGAACAAATGATTAATTAAAATACTGCTTGTGTTCTGATATTGTTATGCGTCTATCTTTTTTCCCAAATTCTTCTTCCATTTGCAACCTCATAGCCAGTTACCTCAACTAAATATTTTTCGGTGTTATTCTTTATGCAGTTTACAACACAGTTCAAGTTGAGGTTGTGAGCTATGACATCTTTTCTGCTCGGCTGCCGCCTGTTGTCGCTTATCGGCTTGTTTCTGTCGTGACACCAAGTTTACAAACGCTTTTCTAAATTCCTGCATTCGTATGGCATAAACAAGAGGATTCACCATAGAATTGGCAAAATACATCACTAGTAGAATCAAATGGATATCAACGCTTGACCCACGGTGCCATTCGTTTTTGCTTTACGGCTTCTGGCAGGGAGTTGAGGATAGCCATAGGAAGAATGGTGAGAAGGGAAACTCCAGTGACTATCAATAATGTTATTGACAATTTCCTTTCTTTGTGAACTGTACCATGATGTCGTGAATGAGGATTGTTTTGAACATTTACGAAAATGATGATATAAGAGACTGCGAGGACAAGTAAAGTGATAACACTAAATGACGCCCATGCGTACGGTTCTGCTCCTTGTGTTAAACTAGCTATGACAAAGGCCAGAGATAAACTTATTGCCCAGTTAGTGATGATGATTTTAAAGTAAACCCAATTCGTAATCAGGCAATGGCTGAAAGGCAAAGTGTTGCATGTAACCTCTCTAGGGATATCAAGAAAAGATTGAGCTGGGAAGCTATTGGGAAGGTGGCGTAAATGACGCAAAAAATTAATCCTGGACAGCTGCAATCTTGCTCTTCAGAGTACACTCGTAGTGGTCCTGTTACGCACCCACCAGTAGATCGGCAAAGGTCAGATTTATTACGAGGTACGTACTGCGCTTGCGTAGATGTCAATTTTTTATAAAGGCGGTAATTGTGATGGCATTGATTATTAATTATTATTATTATTATTATTATTATTATTATTATTATTATTATTTTTTGAAATAACTCTAATTTACACAGCACAATTCTCTACAAACAGTGTTTACAATGCAGGTGTCATTACGCTACTTTACTTACATAACCATTCTTACTTTACTTAGAATACGGGTTACTTATGCAGAAAATACAATTACTCAATTACTTACAATACGGGCTACTTACACTACCAACAATACAATACTTACTTTACTTGCTAAACATACAGTTACTTACAATTACTTACACTATATATTGACTTTGAGGAGGGAGGAGTACTTCTCAATTAATCATCCAATTAAAGAAAAATTTTCAAGGTCATACTTAATGAGTAGCTTACTGATAAAATCCTGAATGGAGATGGCGAGGCTATTTAACTTGCTTGAATAAATATAATGGCGCATAAATAAGGCGGTGTAATTGAATTTCCGAATTATTGTTGTGTCTAGGGAGCTTGCAGTAATGCCGAACAAAGTCTCCTCTGTAGTAGGAGAAATTTGGCACTCATTAACTTGGTTAAACCAGTCCAAAACATTTTGGGTAAACAATTTGGTAAACGCACATTCGATAAAAGAGTGCTCAACTGAATCTTTATCTCCGCAGTATAAACATTCATCGTCCGTCTTTATACCAAATCTGAATAATTCTTTCTTAGTTACAATCGTTCTATGGATTAATTTAAATTGAAACTCCTTTAGTTTAGTTTCCTTACAGATATTTTTCAGTGATTTAAAGATCCTAGTCCACACGTCCTTATTTAAAGAGAGTTTTTCGCTCCAGCGTTTAGGACCCGTTTGATCTTCGGTGTGAATCTTGACGTTAAACAAGTTATAGAAGTCCTTTGACTTAGCCTTGTACAGATTAATTTGTGTCGATTCGTTGAAAGAAAAGATGTTATCATTTTGGGTAAAGAATGATCTATTGATAGTGTCAGAGCATTTGGCTAGAGACCATAAGCGTTTCGGAATAGCACTAACAACTTGATAATACTGTAAAAAATTGGATTCACAGGAATATTTATCACGGAATTCCTGGAATGTTAAAACATTGCCAGTTTCATTTAATAGCTCATTAATCGATAGAATTCCCTTTCTAAACCATTCACTAAGGAAGATGGGTTTCCCGTCCACTAATATATCTTTGTTATTAAACAATATTAACTCCTGTTTTTGATCGTACGAGTATAGAGTTTTTAATTCGTTGAAGAACTCTAGTATCTTCTTATAGAAGAGCGGGAGGTCGTTAAAGTAATTCGTGTCATAGTTGCACCTTAGCAGAAAGTTTAATCCTCCCATTCGATTGAAATAATGTTTTGGAATGATACACCAATTACTATTGTCTGAAGTCCTCAACAGTCTCGGGATCCAGGCGAGTTTTAGGGCCTTTAACATAATATCAAAATCGATCATGCGTATTCCACCGTTGTCTAAATCTTGGTAAAGGCCTGATCTTTTTATTTTATCCTTTTTGTTTTTCCAGAGGAACTTAAAAGATTTTGTTCTTACAATTTCCACAATTCCTTTGGGAGCATCCAGATTAGAGGCCGAGTAGATAAGTTGCGATATGCCCAAGGTTTTAATTAACATGGCTCTTCCAAATATTGTCAGATCCCGTGAACTCCACATGTCCAGCTTAGTTTGTAACTTTTGGATCTTTTTGTCGAAGTTGAGCTCATTATTCGCCTTAACATTATACGAAAAATATATCCCCAATATCTTAACAGGGCTGTGGAACCATTTTAGATCCAGAGGTTTATTTTTATTATTTTTCCATTTCCCCAACCAAAGCGCTTTCGTTTTTTTAACATTCAGGGACAGACCAGCAATTCTTCCGAAATCCCCAACAATTTTCAAGGCCCTTTCTAAAGATTCTATGTCCGCATTGAATAGAGTAGTATCATCAGCAAATTGAGACAGCTTGATTTCCTTACCGAAGACTTTGATGCCTCTTACATTGGACTCCTGACGTATCTTATTTGAGAGTACTTCCGCAGAAAGGATAAACAAATAAGGGGAGAGGGGGCAACCTTGTCGAACTCCTTTTGACGGTTTAAACCAACTGGTTATAAAACCATTGTTTTGAACCGCACTTTCTATGTTGGTGTAGAATATGTTAACCCAACGTTTGATGCCTCTACCAAAATTAAGATGGTCTAGCGTCTTCATTATAAAGGGCCATTCAATCGAATCAAAAGCTTTACGGAAGTCTAGTGACGTTAGAATGCCAGGCAGGTTTTGTAAACTCGTATAATCCATTATGTCACTTATAAGTCGGATATTTTCCCCTATGTATCTCCCCTTTACAAAACCAGTTTGGTCGGAGTGGATCAGGTTTGGTAGTGTCGGTTCAATGCGTTTAGCTATTGTTTTCGATGCTATTTTAAGATCCACATTTAGCAGTGTAATTGGTCTCCAGTTTGAAAGATCTAGAAGTGACCCATCTTCTTTCGGTATTAAGGTAATCAATCCCCTTCGTTGTGAAATGGAGAGTTCACCTTTCTCGTGCGCTTCATTAAAACTTGCTATTAAATCGTTTCCTAAAAGTTCAAAAAAGTAGGTATAAAATTCGACGGTAAATCCGTCTTCCCCCGGTGCTTTATCATTCTGAAAGGTTTCTAGTATCTTTTTGCATTCATCGTACGTAAGTGGACCCTCCAAGGTTTCCTTCACGTCCTCTGAAAGCTTAGGGGATTCAACATTGTCAGTGAATGTCTCATACGCAGTTTCAGAGAAGGTTAAGTTCGAGGTGTATAAGCTACTGTAATAATTTTCGATTTGCTCTAGAATAACCGTCTCATTGCGCGTAATAGAATCGTCTTGTAAACGAAGCTCACTGATAGTTTTTTTGTTGAAATTACTTTTTTCAAGATTCAAAAAATACTTTGTTGGGCGTTCACCATTTTCTATCCAACGGCATTTTGCTCTAAACATTGCTTGTTTTCCTTTTTCTTCGTAAATTGATTTAAGTTCCGTTTTCAGTTCGTCATACTCCTGTAGTATTCCATCGATGTAAGGGGAAGAAAAATTGTCGCAGATAATAGCATCAAGTTGGTCTATCCTGCGTCTTAATTCCTGTTCTCGATTACCGATACATTTTGCTTTACTTTTGGAAAAGGCAATAGTCGCCGCTCTGATTTCCATTTTCATTAACTCCCAAAAGAGCCTCTTATCTGTCACATTGCTATAATAACTGCACACATGAGCGTATGTATCCTGAACTGTATTCACATACTGCATATCCTTCAATAGAGTGTTGTTAAATTTCCAGAGTCCTGGTCCACGAGGTGGTTTGTTGGGCCAAGATATCGAAATGAAAATTGCGTTATGGTCAGGTGCGATTGCATGGTAAATTTCCGAATTCTTTACATCCCCAGAGAGATTTTTTGCAATTAAGAAAAAGTCTATTCTAGATTTTAGTTTGAGAGATTTTGATTCATATGTGAATTTACGTAACTTTGGATGGCGCATTCTTTGAATATCCACTAAGTCAAACATTTCCATCGTAGTCACAATTAGATTACGGTAACTAGACGGTTTCCACGGGGCACCTCCGATCTTATCTTTTTTTGATAAAGTACAATTCCAGTCTCCCCGACAATTAGCGAGGTGAGCTCTGATTTATCGATTATGCAATTGTTAAGCTCTTGCATAAATTTAAGTTGATTAACCTGATCATTGGGTGCATAAATATTGCACAGTGATAGTTTTTGTCCATTAAGAGTGATTGTAATAAGCACTATTCTACCCGAGTCATTGGCATAATAATAATCAATTTTTGGTTGTGCGAAGGGATTAATTAAAATACACACACCTTTACTATGCGTGGTGCCATGTGAGAAAAATAGCTCGCCACCCCATTCATTTGTCCAAATTTTTTCATCGGCTCGTTCTGAATATGTTTCTTGTAAAAAATAAATGTTTGCTTTCTGATTTTTTAGGTATGCGAATATACTCCTCCTCTTGATTTGATCTCTGATTCCACGAACATTCAATGATAAGACGTCAAATTTGGACAGACAACTCGTACTCATATTACTCAATAGAAAAGAAAAGAATTAACGAATTAAATTACGAACGAAAAGATACAGAAACTCCCTAAAGTATAAACAAAACACACACAACAACACAAGAGAGAACAACTAAAATGGCATTGATTATCATTATCACAAGAAACTCAGTGATGAAGTCTGGAAACCAGTTGGTGTCCTCTCTTTTTGGAGAATCTTCAGCAGTCATTTCTTTAAACGAAGATTAATAGGCTTGTTTTTGTAATTGTCACATTTCAGCTAGGGATTAAGAAATAACTAACAGTTTTTAGGAATTTAAAGGACACAAACTTGACAATTAAATAGATTTAATTTAGGAACGGACTACTATTTTATGGGGTAAGGGAGTGGTTGGGCAGTTTTGTAGGGCACGAAGATTTTAGGTGGGCAAAAGCTTGCAAAAGAAGTCAAAGACAGGACCTGAACAGCAGAAATCGCTCGTCCAATTTTTTCCCCCTTGGCTGTCCTGTAATTTGTAATTTGTAATTGGAGTTTTTCAGGGCCAATTTTACAATTTGTTTTTCACCTTTTCTCAGCAGTTTTCATTGCACTCGATCGGTGCGCCAGCAGTACAAGCGGCAGTCAAAAACGAGCACTCCTGTCGAAACGACATGATAATTCTCTCCGCAGGAAACAAAAATAAAGTCAATGCCTCTTAACCTCTTTCAGGTCGGTTTCTAGAACTACTGCTTTGAACTGTCGAAAAATGCCAAGAAGATATGTCTTGCAAAGTGTTTGAAATCCTACAAGAACTTTGTTCGGGTTTTAGTTTTTGCGACAATGGTTAATTGGAATTTTGTCCCTTTGGCCGCAATTAGATCTAAGGGATGCATTTAGCAAGGATAAAAAGTTCAATAACAGACAATAAGATGTAGCGCAGGTGGATGTCAGAAGAGACAATTTATATTCCAACGCAATCAATGATGGCTTTAGAGAGGGACATGAGTAAGAGAAACCATACCCCTGCAAAAATTTACTTTCATACCGAATACCAAATTGACGTTCGTTAGTGTTCTAAATAATCGTTTTTGTGATAGGATGCAACTACCATAAAAGCTAGTGCTTAACTCAAACAAACTGTTTTGCTTGCACATGTCCAGTTAAGCGACACATTTGCTAACGTAAAGTTTCACCTGAGATGCTGGGGAAAGGTGAGAAGTCAAGTCTCGACCCAGGAGGTAAGTGTGTTTTCGATCAAGAAAATGAAAATCATTTTTAACCAACAAATTCCTGCGTTCGAAAACACTTCTTCGTTATTCAGTTCTGACACGATGTGGTAAATTCTAGCGGGAAAATTAGCTATGGAAGACCGAGACAAATAGTACTTAAATCGCGAGAAAAAAATCAAGTCGATCGCAACTGATTCATCAAACCCTGTTTACACGTGTAAACAGGGCCTAAGGCCCCGTTTACACGGGTCCGGACAAATTTTTGCACGGATGAATTTTGTTCCTGGATCGCCCGTTTACATAGATCCGTGCAAATTCTGTTGCAGTGGTGTTTACACGGATCCGTGCAAAGTTTTAGACCAGTCACGGCATTTGACTCCAGGCCATAACCGCACTATGTGAGCAAAAAGTTGCACCGTTCGGGTGTTTACACGAGTCCGTACAAATATGGAATCGTGCCGGTCAAAAAGTGGACCTGCTTTTTTCAGGTCCCAAACTTGCACACTTAGCCGGGCAAGATTTCCGTATAACCCCATACATTTATTATGCATACAGTTCTTTGTTTGACTTGACAATAGCGGAAACAATAGCGCTCCTTTGAGAGTTATTCGCTTTGAATAACTTTAAATTTTACCATTTTTTTTCTAAGTGTCGCATACTTTTAGACTTAGTTTTTTTCCCTGAATTTTCCGTCAAAAATACTGAAAAACGAAGCGATTTCTTGGAGACTTAGAAAAAAATTTCGAAATTAAAAGACCTTAACATCTAAAGTACGCAAAACGGAAATGTAATATCACAATTTAGGACGCATTTACCGTGTTTTTAAACAGAACGCAGGCTTAGAACTGCTTATAATAATAGCGATTTCGACCATTGCGCTAGTTCAAAAATGCGTATAAAATAGTGTTTTAGGCCTAAGCTAAGGCTGCTTGAGGTTAGCTATAAACTGTTGATCGGATCAGCTACTATTTTAATAATTTTGTAAATGATATCGAAGTGAAATAAAATTCTTGCTTACCTTCATCGTGTCATTCCGCGTTTTAACCCATTGATTTCCTTCCTCAAATTTAGTCCCATGCGTTGAAACTGTGTACACTGTATTTTGTTTCTTTCCTTCATGAAGTGGCGATCAGATCACGAACAGTTCATACAGGAAAAATTTACGCATCTTTGCGTACTCACATAGAAGTCGGCGATGTGCTTGATAATGTTTCCAAATGGATCGTCTCCATAGTGTTGACGCAACAACCATTCCCGTAGATAGCTTTCGGAGAGATCTTTGGATGTTCTTTGTTTGACTCCCGTCCATGTATTTTCAGTGCGCATTAACGCCATGTCATTGCAGTTTCTTCTTGGACATCGCGATTCGTATCCATCTCGCGAAGGATCTCGTCGTCTCCACCTCCATGCATTGCTAAAATTTTCCCGCGGACACTTTATTGACGACGCCAGCAGGTTGTGTTCCTTGTACCACTGTACGCACTGGTCGTGATCCGGCCAAATTTTGCAGAGTTTAAGGAAATTCATTGTAGACATTGATGTGTACGTAACTAAGAGTACTGCTGAAGTCGAGGGAAATAAATCATTCTCTTCCCCTTTTATTCACCAGGGACCCACAAATGCGATGCATGTTTTCGTGCAGCGTGCAACATGCGTTAAACACTTGAATAAGTAAATTGTCATGCAAATGTTTGGGAATGCAAACGGTTTAGGTAAAATATAAATTATTTTTGGAGGGGTAATGCTCAACGGAACCTCGTAGTGTAGTGGTGTACAAGAGAGACTGGTAGGCGAGATGTATGCTAGAGGTAACTGGTTCGAGACCTGATAGGGTACAAGAAAAAAAGGGAAAAAAATGCGCAAAAAGCCTGGGTGATATAGAGAAGAAAAAAGAGAGAAGAACGGAGCTAGAGGAAGAAGTGAATCGGCGAAAACACAGCGCGCAATAACCCGCAACAGCGCGCAATCAAATCCTCTTTTATTCATACGGTAAGTAGTAATTATCGATGTATATATTCAATACCTTAGGGACTTTCTATTGTCTTTAAAAACAAAAGAGCGCATAAATAATTAATGATTCTGCATGCACAATAAATGTATGGGGTTATACGGAAATCTTTCCCTTAGCCGTTCCAAAATTCGTCCAGTTCCGCCGGTCCCGTGTAAACTCAAGGTGGAACCGAGCAAGTTTTTGTCCGTGCAAAGATTTCTCCGGACCCGTGTAAACGGGGCCTTAATCTGCATATTCATAAAGCAACAAAAACACGTGGCGATTAACAACTTTATTTCATCGCACATTTTACGAAACAAACTTTAAACCTAAATTATTTACTGCTAACGTTGAATGTAACGGTACAGTTGTTAAACTACCCAATACAGAAAAGCCGATTCTTTTTCTAAATTTAAATTCTCGCTCGAAGGTGGCGACCTCGTGTTTTGGTTCACTTTCAACCTTGCTGTACACTTCCGACCTAAATTGGCACTGACGTTAGGAATTTTATCAGACCAAATGCACACGTTACCTCGGAATTGCGCTGGCCACACACTTTTCCTCTTCTTCGCTAGTTTTAGGAGGTCTAAATCTGCACTTTGCCATTTGCTCTGTGAAGCAACGTGTTCGCTCGGAACTGACAAACAGCTAGGTAACAACGTGACATCAGTTGATGAATATTCAAAAATTGTCACAGCGCAGCAGTTAGGTGATAGGATCATGCACATCATGCACATTGTTTTGAGGATCATGCACATTTCACGTCTCAAATATAATAGTTGAATTGGGAAATCTCATTCAAATGATAATTTAAACTAATTTTCTTTGTTGGAGAGGTAATTTCAAAAACTCGTGCTTCGGGCTTCATCAGATTTCCAAACGCTCTAAAACAATAAAACCACTAGTCGGCCTGCGGCCTCGTGGTTTCAAATGTTTCCCGCGTTTGGAAACCTGATGAAACCCTTGCACTCGTTTTTGAAATATTACTTCAAAACTTGCAGCTTGCAATCTGATGCACAGTCTCGATAGCGATCTGCCATGAAGCACTGATCAGTAATGACGTCATAGGATAGATTAAGGGGTGGACCAGTTGTCAGTAATTATGATATCTCGTACCTAATAGTTTTTTCCATACTCGAACACGACGCAGTTGAATTCTGGGCCTGTCATTCTTGAAAAATCCATCAATCCTAGCCCTGCCCTTTGGTTTTAGCCTAACCGATTGACTGCAAAGGTGCCTGCGACTCCCTGGGGACGAGACAGAAGGGGAAAATTCAGTTGTTAAAAAGAAATTGGTTTTCGTTGTCGTTAAAACTTGTTTCTTGTCAAACATTTTATTTTCAAGCTAGTGAATAAAATACACTTATGAAAACTAAATATTTACGAGAAAATGATTAGAATTAAAGAATATGGGAGAGCTTATGTACAAGATAACATTTAAAATTTAAAAACTAAAATATTTCTATTGACTACAAAGATTACAGCAATTGCTGTTATTGATTACAATCTCGTCAAGGTTCAGTTTTCTTATTTTGTTTATAAAATCAAGTAAACTTGGCGAACCCCTTTGACTTTCAGTAAAATATCAGCCTCAGCCCTCGGCTTCGGCTGATAACACTTACCTCGACCTTGATTATTCTGGATATCACAAAAACCTCATCCAATGATTGTTTACTATTAGTACTTACATTTCTTTTTCTTCTTTTTTCTTTTTATATTTATATCTAAATCTTTCCCCCCCTCTCTTTTCTTTATTTTTCCTACAACCGATTTAAAGCATAATAACCCTTGTAACTACTCAGTTGCTGTTGTCGTTCCAACGTGTTTTTCTACCCCTGCCAATCCCCTTTTTTAAATTGTTTTTTTATGGCTAGTTTGGGGGAAATTACAGTACATTTATCAGTAAGTGTACAGCAAGGTTGAAAGTGAACCAAA
>JAHPZR010002987.1:57500-84040 GCA_019787425.1 Platygyra sinensis | reverse complement strand
GCAAAAAAAATACGGCTGGCGAAGGAGACTACACGAAAACGAAAAGCAGGCGTTTTCAAATTCCTCCGGTTTGATGAGCGTTTTAGAAAAGCTTCGTTTTGGTGATGGATCAGTGTGTAGACCAAACCGACCATAAAAACAATTTAATTCTCCGGCGTGTGGACGCTGCCTAATAACCTGGTCCCTGACATTTCTCTTTCCATCCAAATTAAAAGAATCCGATACCCCATTAAAAAAAACTTAATTCATCGTGAATTAATCCTATTATTACTCTCTGACGTATTTCCTTGCCTAAAACAGGCTAATGGCTTACAAAAGGCGAGTAAAACAAAGAGGCTTAAATGGGTCAATAACTTGAATTCAGACACTTATTTATTTTTTTTACTTAGCCGCATTCCAGGAATTAAGAATTGAGACTGATGCATAACAGATCGAAGTTCGACTGAAGATAATTGCATATATTTTAACACTAGTCTATGGCTGTAGGATGCTGTTGACGAGAAAATGTTCTAGTTATAAACAACAGCTTACCTTTCTATGATATCCACAACTCCAAAGCAGCAAGGAAATGGATATCTTACACAGCTGGAAGAATGGATAGTTCTCCTGTCAGGAGTTTGTGTCACGGTAAACGTTGCACGCTAACCTCTGAGCAGAAGATGTGAATTTAATGAAGCAGGCACGAACATAGTAGCCTGCAATGGTTTACTTAATTTCGACCTTTTTTTCCACCTGTGCTTGTAGTTTGCTTCTAAATGAAAGTATATATGTGCTTCTTTGTTAAGGACTTGAAAGTGCGTTCTGCAATTCCCTAGTGCAGACCCTAGTTCAGTCACTCTCAGTGCGCTGTCGAGTTAAGGGCTGGGTAGACAACCGAAAAAACTGGGGACGAGTGAAAACAGGCGCTAAGTTTAAAAGAGGGGGGCTTTGGGCTTTTCGGTTTTGCGGATTTGGCCAATTTGTGGTTCGGTTTTTCGGTTTTCGCTCTTAAAAATTGCGGTTTTTCAGTTTTGGCGTTTTGTGCGGTTTGCGGGTTTTCTATAATTTCGCCTTCGGTTTTCGGTTTTTGTCAACAACAATGACGGTTTTTCGGATTCTTCTGCCCAATAAATTTTACGGTTTTTCTGGTTTTGCCGAGGAAGTCACACTAAAACTGTACTAATTCCAAGGCCCACTTACAGCTGAAAGAATTCATGACAAGCCTAGTCTCTTTAGCAGCCGTTATTTGGGTCGTAACTGCTTTCCCGCTTTCCTAGCGCCCTCAAATTGCTAAAACCGCCAAGCTACGCAGGCTACTGCCAAGCAGACCGGAGGAGGTACGTGGGTTAATTTTTGCTGGGTATGTGCCACTGGCCTCTCAGAGCTCCTACCCCATTTAGTCTTTTCTGTTGTCAATTATAGATTCTATCTTAGTCACGTTTAGTCAATTAATATGTAATTTACGCGATCTCAACTTAGCCACTTTCTAGTTAAGTAGATACCTTATACTGAATAAAAAACACTATACATTTTCACCCACACAGCAAACATTCTGGTACCTTTGCTAACCGTAAATATGAAGAACTGTCTTACCCCCAAAATCAGAAAATGTCCGACCCCATTCTAGAAATTCTATTGAAAATGATGGGACCCCATGATAGTCAATCCAGTCTTGAAAATGCAATCCCATCCAGCGGCACATCCCCATTAGCCTCTAATAAGGAAGTACCTCCCCGGGGGCCAAGCAGTCTATGAAAAGATCAAGATAACATCAAAGCAGAAGACTGGACTATCAAGTTTCTATAGCTCAATTGCGAGTTGTCTCCCCTTTTCGTCTCGGACATAACATTGCCTGCTCACTCTCGCTCCGTTCACGTTGAATAAAAGCGAAGGAGAGACTATTTGGTTGTAAAATAAAGTAGTTTGATTGTAAAATAAGGCTTCCATTGTGCCTGCAAAAATGAAAATTTTAACAATGGCAATCAAAAAGTAACTTATAACTTCATAATGTGATGTCCTTTTTAATTAAAACTCACCTATAAAATGGCAATTTGTTTCTAGTTTCACATTGCTAAAGGTCTCAGTGTTGAGCTGATTTACATAAAAAAGGGCTTTTAGGCTACGATGTGCTCTTCACTAACAAGGGAATAACCAGAAAGAACTTCGGAAAGTAAATAAGTTTATACTTATAAAAAATAATAACAGAAAGAGAGATTCTGAAGTGAGGAGTTTTATTCGGTTTTCGGTTTTGGACGAAATTTCTTACGGTTTGGCGGTTTTCGACGATTTTTTGTGCGGTTTTTCGGTTTCTAATAGGCCCCTACGCCCCCCCTCTTAAAACGCAGAAGCGGAGACAGCAGACCAGGGGTGAGACACAGACTGCCGACTTTACACTTTTGAGCTGAATCGCGTTACCAGTTGCCGGCATCTTTGAGAGCTAACCATGAACAGGCAAACCGGAGCGTTATTTAGATTAATCGTAGAGACAGGTGAGAGAAGTTTCTCCCGTTCAAAACCCCTGCTCCTCCGGGAAAACTTCTTCCATATCCTTTTTCTGCTCTGAGCAGTAGCTTGAATTTTAAATTGTGTGGACACGAACCAATAAGTAGGTATTAGTTTGTAAAGGAACAACACCCCACACATACCAAGAACTTCGTACGTCGCCGGACGTTCTATTACCTCGTCGCGCCGTCGTTCCTCCGCAACAGACGTTTGCTAAAACAAGGAAAAATTGTGTGACTACTGCGTAGGACTCCCCGAAAATTGTAGGCTTACCCTATTTTATACCAAAAATCTGTCATTTTACCTACCTTTTGTTTTTGACCTGACAAAAACATCGATACCCGTTTTTAGATCTGACCCATAAATCAATAACCTGTCTAAGGCCTGACACATAATATATTTCCATAGTCAGACCGATCTTAAGGGCATTGTGAAGGGCTTGATGGTCCTAAAGCAGTCATAAAGGTAATGCGTATGAAAAAAGAAGTTTCTTTTGAACATATCGAAAATGAAGAAAGTAAAAGCGGATGAAGAAAGAAGCTTCTTCTGAACATATCCAATTGATGTCATGGGTTCAAACACTATACCCTATTTGAGACCAAAATGGCCAAAATTGCCAGATCAATATGTCCTAAAATATGTATTGCCAACTTCACTTTTTGTTTGCTTGTAAACGAGACAGGATGATCATCGAATCAGCAGTCCGGGTGGTCCGATCAAGTCAGGCAAGGCAGAGCTGGAGTGCTTATTTTCATGTGTTTTCTTCTTGAACGCAGACTTATTTCCTGTTGTCGCTTGTCTCCGCCGAAAAATGACAGTCGGAAATACGTCCTGGTCTGTAGCTAAACTCACATGTGTCCTAGCTATTGTATTGAAAAGGATTTCACAATATCTCTAAAATGGACTAGTTTCCGGAGTTTGCAAATTATTCTTTACCGCAAAACAGAAGACAGCTGACAAATTCATAGCCATGGGATTTTTCTTTTCAACTGAGAATCAATTTCCCATTGAGAAATACAAGAAATTCTTCTTCAATTATTTTCAATAATATCTCTTGTCCATTCATTAATATTATTAATATCAAAGTGATTTACATATGCTGTTGATGGCGGATGACGTGACGCGAAGAGAAAATTGTTTTTCTCTCGAATGTTCCGCAATAGAATTAGGATTAGCGGGCATATCTTTCTTACCAAAACTTCCGCAATGGCACTGAGTCATTTATTTCACTCCCATCTATCTCTGGCTAGCAGCATTAAAACGAGCAGTGACACAAACAAAGGCACGGCTTCATGGAATTTTTACAATTTAATTCTTCTTCAGGAGTGCGACATTTCTATTTAAAACTAGTAGTAATCGTAAATTAAGAGTTTTGCGTTCGACTTTTGGTAGGTTTGGTATGTTGAAAAAGAAAAAATTCTAGGGACAGCATTTTGTCCCTGAGCTGTTAGGTAGACGTGAAATTGTTCCCCTTCAGCAAGGGCGAAAACAAATGAATTGATCGCAAAGCACGTTTATACGAGACTAACAAGAGGGTCTGTTCTCGTTTACACATGTATTACGTAATATTAGTTACGACTGGTCAGTAAAAAAGTTGGTAGGCTGCATTTAATCCGCAGTCCGCAAAAAAAAAAATGGATTCTGCATGTACCGTTCGTCAGTGACCAACTGGCCGTGGCCTCATTGTGGAGAGGTTAAAATATAAGTGAATGTATGGACTGTCTCCGGGACAATAAAGTGGTCGTTGTAGAGGTACATGGCTGTCCTAGAAGGAGTTGCCTGCAGAACAGGCGTGATTTTTTGCGTATTTTAGCCGAACAGAGATGAAAGCGAGGCCAGCGCGAGTCGCGCGCGAGCGGAGGAACGCCAATTATTTTTTTCGCTCTCTTCCCCTCGCACGCCACTCGGGCGCTCCTCGCTTTCGCCTCTGTTCGCCTAAAATACGAAAAAAATCACGCCTGTTCTGCTGGCTATAGTGGGAGAGAGGTGTCCGTTAGCGGGAGGTTCGACTGTCGCTTCGCTGTTCGGAAGTAATGAGATAGATGCTGCTCGTAAGGTGAATTGCTTCTCTCCTTCACACGCACTAACTGAACGTGAAGTGACCATTAAAATACGTACCACCCTAACTAGCAGGCGAGAACGATCCGAGCCACGGCAACTCTCGATGTGGAAATATCTTGGAAACAAACGTATTAGCCATTAGCCAGGCTTTGATTAATTATGGTTTATACCTTGGAGAAATAATCGTTACAGAAACATTTATTGTAATATAAATGGTTGGAACTTGTTCAATATGATTGCTGTTCTGCGCAAAAGTGCTTCATGTAATAAAAGCGATACAATTCCCTGACTCAGCTTCACGTTACCAAAGTACTTCTAACCGCCGTAAACACGTTTTGAAAGGGTAGGTTGACACTCTACTATCAAATTTTTCGTAATTAAAATAAATTCACGGTGCACGAGATCTCTTTATTGATTTAGTAAATTTCCCTTAATATGTCCTAGGGATTGGTCTTTACTCCGGAATAACTGCAATTCACAGAGGGTGGGGATTAAAAAGAATATATTCTGTAAATTTGCGTTTGACTAATTACCCCCTGCTTAAACATTAGTCTCAGTCTTTTAAATAGGTCACTTTATGAGTCACTTTATGCAAACAGTTTTGATTGGAGAAACCTCCTGGCTATTTACCAATCCATACATACCCCCAAATCAGTTTAATTAAATTTCAAACAATAACTTTAATATTTTTAAGCCTTTTAAGTACAATCAATCGACCGCGTAACTCTGTCTCATGATAACCAGCAACTTGCGCAAAAACACTGTTTCCAGCTTTCATACCATTTCAATTTTTAACCTATATGGAATTCCAAAAATAGTTTAAAAATGTCTATTTGCAAAACTGTAGAAATCTAAACCAACTGCAGAAACCTAAAGCAGGTGAAAATAGAATAAGCTATAACGCAGCTTTTAATGAGTCGAAGAAGCTTAAGCGGCCTTCACACGGCAAACTAAAGTTGGCAAACTCGTGTGGGCAAACTCAAGTTGATGTGTGTGAACGGTAATTGTCAACCAATTAAAACGAGCTCTATTCACGTGATTTATTTGCGTAACACTTCACAAAATGGGGGGCGCGAGTCAACACTTTTTAAATTTAATATCAAAGCGGTTCACAATTGTCCGGCTGTTCGGGGCGTTTGATCTATAGCCTACAAAGATACTAAAAACAAACAAAACAAAACCGAGGAGCGCGCGGACAAACTTGGTTTCGTCCAAACCTTTCCATTTCTCCACCGCTTTCTGTTTCTTCTCTTCTTTTCCACTGTTTCACTTTCGTAGGTGAGTGCGACTGGACTAAAAAAGCGGTCATGTTGCAAATTACCGTGTTTGTTATTTGAAACGAGTTTGACGTGTGAAGGAAAGAGTTTGTCAACTTTTTGAAGTTTTCCAACACGATTTTGCCAACTTAAGTTTGCCGTATGAAGGCCGCTTTAGAGATTCACTTTGAAATTAGCCAGTTATGGACAGCTAGGGCATCACTGACTCAGTCTGCAGGATACTAATAAAAAAAGGAAACTTGCAGCACGATGGGAAACGCAAAATAAATGTAAAAGTTCCGCCAAGTTCCTTTTATCTTCATTCTCACAACACTTCATAGCCGGCTGGGCTTTTACAAGGCTGTAAAGAAATCTCCCAAGTACATTATTAGCAATGTCTCGCAGGCCCGTAGCCAGGATTTTTTACGGGTGGGTGCGATCAGTTGATTATACGGACCAACGAGCGCCGGAGGCGCTCTTGACTAGGGGGGTCCGGGGGCATGCCCCCCCGGGAAATTTTGAAAATTAAGTTGTCTGAGACTGTATTTCGTGCGTTTTGAAGGTCAGTATGATAGCAATATAGGTCGCTAAAAGCGAACCTAAAAACGTGGATATTTGTCAAATTTTGAACTTCAAAGTTGATTTTGATGCTTTACGTATGTATTTTACAATGTAGAGAATAACAATGCCAATGTCACTATTTAAAAATAACAAAAATTGAAATAGTCATCTATTGACTAAATATTGTTAAAATCTCCGTCCCGGGCTGCTGATCAAACATGGAATCTTTTTTGGTATATTTATTTAATTTTTACTACGCAATCAGTGAATTAGAACAGAACAAACAGAACAACACTATTATTTTTTTTTTACTAGTTATTTTTTTAACAAAAAAGTGGACCTCAGCAGTCTGCGGGGGGGGTGCGGGCGCACCCATCGCACCCCCCCTCCCTACGGGCCTGTCTCGGTGTTTCCTTGTTTCCACTACTGTTTTCATGTTGTTGTTTTGCGCTTGCATTCATTGGAACCATGGAGCTTACATTAGCACCAATTCCTACGACAAGCCAGCTTACAGCAATGTAGCAAACAGCTTGGTGAGGGAGTACAGAAACACGCCTGACTTCAAGATTCAACGAAGTTATACGCCTGGTAATGAGGATAAACACGGTGAGGAAGATCCTACGATAGAAAGGACAACCCTGCGAGTGGGACATTATCAACCCAGATCAACCAGAACCTGACCAGTCAAGCGAACGGCTGATATCAGCGAAGCGAAATAAAATTTAAGAAGCAAGAACTTATGTATAGAGGTAGTCATTTGTCAGTTAAAAACCTCTATGCATTCATAATGATTTTGGTGTATTAGCAATGTGTTAAATTAAGATTCAATGCGTTTTCCATGACTAACTCAGTGTTGCCGGCAAAGAAAGGACTCTTCCAGTTTGCATCGTATTTGATTTGATATGTTCCCATAGTAACAAATTATTTTCTGTTTCCTAATCTCTTTGCAGAAAAAAATCTTGGAGTAATGCATCAGTCAATTCCAGCAGTGCCCATCCCCCAACCCCCCCCCCCCCCCCGGGCTAGCCCCCGGGCATTAGCATTTTTTTAAAACAATGGGCAAATTCCCCGGGGTGGGGACATATAAGCTGTCTAAATGCCCTGGGGTGGGGACGAAGAAAGAGGGCAAATGCCCCGCCCCTGGGATCGTCGCCTTCCAACACTTCTGCAGTTTTTTTTATTAACCAGTGAATAAAACGGTCAACTGTTCAGTGTTTAAATACAATGGTATTAAAGACTTCAAGGACAACAGTACGTGCTAGTTTATTCTGATTATATTTGTTTCTTTATATTTTGGTTTTAACAAAAGTTTTATAATTTTTGATATTTTTGTTTTTCACCTTGTCGCTGTAAAGAATCAAGACATTTAAAATGATGATACATCGCATTTGAAGCTCGCGAGATCTGTGTGGAAGATCGTATCATTTGATTTCGCAAACCTTCAGTTTTTTAATTCCACTTACATGAATTTAAAGATTGTTAGGCTAGTTTTGAATGCGAAATGCGAAATAGTCGTCACGCAGTGTTCACGTCAGTGATTGTTTTGTGATAAAATATAGTTCACCTTGTCGCTTATATTTATATGCTTACAAGTAATGAAGAAATATCTAAAATTGAGAAAACATACCTTTAAAAAAATCCCACCCCCGGGACTGACAACGGGAGCAAATGCCCCGCGGTTGCCCGGGGGGGAGGGGGGATGGGCACCGCTGGAATTGACTGATGCATAATCGGGAGATCAGACGCCTATAGTTGAAGCATTGCTTTTCCAAGAAACAAGAAATCAAGAATACTATGTAGAAAAGAAGAAATAAAATAGACAGCAGTTTCCTAAATATAAGATAATTGTTTTTGCGTTCGACGAAGGAAGAACGCTACCTAATCTCCTGGGCTACCTGTGATCGCGTAGGTTTCCTGTGCACGCAAGCGAAAGCTGACCCGTGTTTTTTCGTTCGATCGGTCGGCCGGCCGGGCGTTCATCTTTTCAGCGCCATTTTGAATGACGTCACAATTTCGTTGCGCAAAGGATGCTGCCTGGTGAATGACGTCACAATTTCGTTGCGCAAAGGATGCTGCCTCGTGCTTCGCAGTTTCTCGGACGTTCGAGAACGTGGTTGTTCGTTGGTGAACAAGCTTTATTGCCCGTTTATTGCTGTTTGATCGGTAAGTTATTTTGTTATGTTGTTGAACAGTTTCGTAGGTGTAATTTATCAAGGCCTGAGGAAAGTGTGTGCCACTTCTGGACCCTGTATATCAACCAGAACGTGGTTTGTTCTGAACGGTTCGCCATGTTTGATCGAACTGACCCGTTGCGGTCGCAAAACAAATCAGCCAAGTATATGTACACGCGCGATGGACTGCGACGACTGCCTCCTCAAAAACCATACCATATAACTAGCCTTTAAAACCTTTTCGTACACAGACTAAATACAAGTTTCACAATACGCCATAACCCTTTATTTGACAATATACCATAGGCATATTCATCTTAACCACAACACAATATTTCCCCTTTGAAATGCCGAACGCACTTCCCTAATCTCCGATTACTACTAGTTTTATTATTATTTTGCATTGGAAGCCTTGTAACCACAATCGTATTTTCCAGGCATTCTCTTTTCTGAACAGTCTCTGAATTAAGATCCTCAAGTTAAGGTGGTCGGCGAACACAGTTTTCGCGCGTGCTTTTGCCGATGCAATATTTAGCACGTGCACAAGGATTTCAAAAAACAAACATGCCGTCAGTAGAGCGATCATTTTATTTACTCAACACCCGCACTATCTGTGTTATTTTTCTCTAAACTGAAAGCAGTGTATTGATGGCTTTAGTCTTTTATTACAAAGATATGTTAGAAAAGGTAACGATGCAAAGAAGTCAAAGAACCAGCAATTTTCAGCTTTTGTTTGTTACCGAAAGAACCCAGTTAAATGCAACGCATGCGCAGTTGCTCGAAAAATTGAGACCGATTGCTTTAGCAGAAACATGCCGATTTCTAACGATCCACTCGTTAGAATTTCAAGAAATTTGGCAGAAAAATAGATCAGAGACCACGTGAATGATCTATCAAAAAAAAATCTGAATTTTGACATAGGGAATTTTTAATAATACAGAAAACGATTAACGATGAATTACGAAAATTGCCGATGTCAAAATTTTATTAGAACCGTGTTGACAGAAGTGATTTAATGTCAATTCTTAGTGTGCAAAATATGAAAACAATCTAACGACTGGATTTGTTTTTAAATAAACAAAAGCCATTATTTAAGCCTTATTTTTAACAAGCCCCGTTGCCATGGCAACAGCACGCAACCTAGTCAAAATGCGAGAATATATGTTTCTGTGGTTAACCTTGACTCTTGCAAAAAATGGGCGCCAAAGCATAAATAGTTTAAAAGTTATGGTGAATTAGGTGTAGGCACTTGAAAACTGTGTTCGGCCACCTTACGTGGCCGAACACAGTTTTCGCGTGCGCTCATGCTAACTCAATTCAGCGCGCGCACAAATATTGCATAAAAACAAGAATGGCATCAATGCAGCGATCATTTTATTTGCTCAATGTCCGCGCTGTCTAACTATTTTTCTTCACAAATGAACGCCGTCTTGAAGGTTTTACTCTTTTATTACAGAGGTACGTTAGAAAAAGTAACGATGCAAAGAAACCAGCAATTCTCAGCTTTTGTTTGTTACCGAAGGAACCCAGTTAAATGCAGCGCATGCGTAGTAAGTCGAAAAAAATTGCGATTGAGTGAAAAATTGACTTTCGGAGATACGCCTATTTCTCGAGAACCACTCATTAGAATTTCACGAAATTTAGAGCGAAAATACTTTGAATAAGTAACTGGAGGATTCAAAAAAATTAAAATTTAACAAAGGAAATTCAAGATATGCCAGTGAACCTTCAACGAGGGATAATTAAAGATGTTTGTTAAATTATTATTAAAATAGCGCTAACATGTGAGTATCGTTACAAGCTTGTTGCATGCAAATTACAAAGAAAATCTAACGACTAGATTTTCTGCAAATAAACAAAACCGATTTTAAACGCCTGTTTATAATTAATCATGTTGCCATGGCAACGGCACATAAGACAGTTTAATTGTCAAAAAGTTGAAGTTTGTGTTGTTAACTTGCTTGCTGCCATTTTTGGCGACCAAAGGATCAAGGGTTTTAGAAGCAAAGGTAAATGAAACAGAGGTATCAAAAACTGTGTTCAGCCACCATAAGCGTGTGAGCGTGACGTGAAAGCGGCGACCGTTGATGCCGCGAAGCGCTAGCCGCATTATCTCTCGCACGTCACACTCACAGTCACGCTCGGACGCTTACTTGTCTGGGGTTCTTCACCACGTATGATCGAGGAAAAGAGAAACAACTGCACGCAGTCAAAACGCGAAAATAATAAAAAAGCGACTTATTAAAGTGATTATTTAAGGTGGCTCAATAGGGTTTTAAGAGCGCGCGCACCGATGATGCGAGCTGTAGTAATGTGCGCGCTAGCTGACGCAAGCTCATGCAAAGCAGCAAACAAGTCAACAATATAGCTCAAATTACAGCCCAGAAGTAGAAACAGAGAAACCATTTAAAAGGAAAACGTAAAGAAAATGATTTGGACCGAAAGGTCTTGTGTGTATTTTGATGAGACCGCCATTGTCGAGTTGCTCATCGACAAAACCGCGTGGTTCGAAAATTCGCGCATGCTCACATAGCGATCTTGGCGAGTTCCTATTCTGACGAGGTAATTGCCATTGAGGTGAAAAAATAGAAAAATCCTTATCAGATTTCTCGACTTTCCTTCGGTGAAATTCCTTAAGATTTGGCAGAGAAGTTATTCCTTATTAGCTTTCCTTGCTTTCAATTTATCAGAAAAATTTGTAAGACAAGGTTTTCGCATAGCCAAAAAAACACAAAAATGCTAAAAACGAAAAAACTACCTTGACAACCCCTACTTTTTTCGGTTTTAAAAGTTTCTTCTTGCCAGACTCTACCCGGTTTGAGGATATCAGAAAATTTTACCGAAGAAAATTGAAGAAAATTGAAATCAAAGCCAAACAGACGTCAAAAAATGGCGATGTTTGAGTAGTTTTAATTTGAGACTAAAAGCCTTGATATCAGAGGTGACTGTTGAACAGCAAATTTTGGCCCTTGCTTGTTATGTTTCAGTAGCTTTGATTAGGAAAATGGCAAAAAGAACGAGAATATTAACTTTCGATTGAGGCCACTGGCGCGCGCTTCGTAATCTTGCATAACCCTATTGAGCCACCTTAAGTTAAAAGACATACATCAAAAACGACAAAAAACGTTGCACTTTAATTTTCCACCAGCTGTTCACATGTACGAGTCATTTTAAATATGCGTCACCACTAATTTGAAGAATACGGAGTCACCTAATATTCAATATTTTCTTGCGATTTCAATAAAAGCCATTATACCTACCTAATATTTTTACATGTCTAACTAACAAACCTAACATAGAGTTCTTAAAATAAAGGCAAACTGCCCTTGAAAAATTGTTTTGGAGATGATCCATCTCTTAAAGCCGTAGAGTTCCAGAGTGCAAATGTACAAACACGTTTTAGTATAGCCGAGGACATGCACTTGAAAAGTGTTTTTTCACAGTTAAAGAGCAGCTCGTGACTAGATCTTGCTTTTACGAACGAAGAACGAAAAACGAAAAAAACTAACTAGAACGATCTTTTCTGACCTACACATCTTGCATTCAGGTAATCATGCCTACACCTGATTCTATCGATACTCTCAAAAGTTGTAAAACTCACAGCGGTCTCCTTGGCTGTGGCAAACAAGTTGCTAAACAACCATACAAAACTCTTCCTGTGTTACTTAATAGCACAATCCCTGCCCACAAATAGGTTCTGTAAGTTTGTCAAAGTAGATGGAATTTTCGAGATACTAGTGCTAATAAAGTGATACTAACCAAAGCAAAGGTAAGCTCGATTTCCGCCGTTCTTTCGAGTCCATTCTACGATCTCATCATCAAGAGAGAAGAGACGGCCGGGGGATGAGCGCGGGCTCCTTTCCCGACCAGCGGCTGGTAATCGAGCTTAAGCCAAAGATGACCCTAACGTATCTTTTAGGCGTTTCGGCTGTTCCACTTTTCGTAGAATTTTAAACCTCAAGAGCAGTTTTTACGCATAAAACGTTAATTAACGAGACGCTCTAAAAAGAAAGCAGTAGTTCAAAACTTAGCTATAATACTAATGCACGATGCGATTTAATTGCGACGAATTATTACCGTTAACTATACGTACAATTGCTATTATTGCATTTTTCCGGTGACTATACCAGCTCAATGATTCACCATCAGCATTATGCGGTCAGCTGCATTCCTCTTCATTTTTTAAGCCTTGCATCTACCCACACTCTACCAAACTGGAGCCCAGTCTTCTCTGCAGCCGATCATCTGAGAGTGGGTAACGCAATCGTCTGGGGGATTGTGTCACGAACCAACAGTACGGCAGCAAAGGAAGGCTATTTACATTCCAGTCGTGGTAACAAGCTCAGTCTAATTTGTTAGTCCAGATATTCAGTTAAACTGTCATTCCGTCTCATTTCTCCTTTTGCTTGACACTATGGACACATCCAGTCTCTTTGTTCCAAGAAGAACTTGTCATAATCCTGGCGTTTAAAGAATAACGCAAGTTAGAAAACACATCATGCTTGTTACTTGTAGCATAAACCTGATTGAAGAAACGTTTCCATGAAAAAGGTAAACTATAAACAATACGACACAGTGGTTTTCTGGGAGACCAATTTGCATTCTTAGATACCGTGGTGCGACAACCATCTCTCCCGGACTAACTCTACTGTTGCAAACTTGGGCATATTTTGAAGCTCTTAGCGTTCAAAGTTTCTTTTATTTTCTAGCTTAGCTACCTTTAAGAAGGTATGGGCAGTTTCAGTGTTTTTCTTAATCACCACTTTGGTCACGAAAAAACGCTCATGAATATTCATGATCACGCGCACACTCTTTCAGTCTTATAGTCAACCTCGTTCTCAGGGTCTCTTATCTTACCGCCCCCAGGGGCGAGACCTTGGGAACGAGGTTGTCTTATGGTTAATGTTATTTCACCTGTCTAATTGGCGTCCAGGCCCTCCTCAACAGTAGCCAGTTGATAGTGTGCTTTCCTCAACTCTCCCAGCTTTTGACGCTCTTTGGTCAGCTGACTTTCAAGCTCAAGGACACGAACCTAGAAAGCGAGTGACAGGCAGAGTTTCACTAAAAGTACAACTACTATTATAACAGACCAGATAAAACACGCATAGCTTACTTTATCGGTAACTACACTTGTACAGATAAACGTTTGGTTCCAGTTGTTTTAAAAACAGACAACGCTATCCTGTCAGCAAATTACTATTTTAAAATTAAAAGGAAATCGTGGTTGTTTTTGTTGACATTCGTCCACCAGAAAGTAATTTGTCCGCTTACCAGCATTATCAATCCTTCTGGTGGAATGACCTAAAAAAAACTTACAATTCTTGTCAAAAATCTTGAACATTGTCAAGCTGGTGACTCTAGACATTTTGTTGGTGATATCAATAAGGTCGCATTATAAAACGATTCACATACCTGTGACTCCATTTCATATCTCTTTGCCTGTGTCAGGGTCAACTTGGAGTAATCAGGAACTGCTTCTGCGCGAAGAAAAAATAGAACAAGCAAATTTACAGTAGGAGATCAAGCACTTTAATTAACAAATAACTGTACCACTCAACTCTGTAGTGTACGACTGAGTTCAAAAATTTCAAGCTTACTTTAATTACAGAAGAAAAACACATTAGTTTGTAGACTCTGTTACATAAATGGTTTTCACTGTTTCCAGAAAAACTTCGCCTGCACAAATTAGTAGTACGAGAAAATAAGCAGTTTATTTAAACACGCACAATCTTCAATATATTTACAACAACTACAGTAAGCTAAATCCTACTTACAACAACAACAACTTTATTTGCACCCTGAATTAAAATAAATTTACATTTACAAAGAGTAATAAAAACAAAAGATAAAGTGCATGGCTGCTCGAAATAACCACTAAGCTAGTTATTAGTAAAATAGGGCAGCCATCCTTAGCGTATTAAATACAGTAATTTTTAATCTTACACTTATAATCATGTGAAATAAAATAAGATTAAATAATAATAATAAGATTAAATAATAATTAAATTAAAAAAAAATAATCATGTACTTACTGCTGTCCTCGATCATTTCAGCTCCTGTTTTAGCAGATGCTACCACACCGGCTGCCGACTCAACCACTGAAACAAATAAAACACACTCTCTAAACTAGATCAGTCATCGCTGCGGTTGTGAATCATGGAAACGCGAAATAACTGCAATTTGCTTCTAGCCAAATAACATCTATACAGTGTAATAGCATAGGTGGGAATTACTAGACATGAAGCCAATGTTGGTTGATAGGTTCTATCTAGCATTGTTCGCTGATCAGCTATTGCTTATTTAGTGTTGCAAGTTCAAATGAAGCGGGACTAAGATGAAAATCTATTTTTGCAAAGATACAATAGTACATTGCACCACGCAGCTCTGGCATAAAAGCATAGAGCTAACTCTAAGTTAATTTAGTCAACTTAAAGTGCCAAAAAACCCAATAATTTCTCTCTCGACGTCAGCCCTAGAAAGGAAATAGTCAAAGATTTGTTTTTTAATTCCTTTCTGTGTGGTCCTGTGTAGTTATCAAGTAATATATCAAAAACGAGTGCGAGTGTTTCATCAGGGGTTCCAAACACCGAGAAAGTAATGAAAGCACGAGGCCGCAGGCCGAGTGCTTTTATTGTTTCGAGGTGTTTGGAACCCCTGATGACACACGAAGCACGAGTTTTTGATATGGCTTCTCAAATGAAACAATAGGAAATTATGCAGTGGCATGTTTTCGTAAACGAAACAATAAGAAATTATGCAGTGTTAGATATTTTCCCTTTTCCGAAAGAACGCGTTTGTATGCATGATTCATTAGCGTCCAACCACAAGCGAGGAAGGAGCGGCACGGTGTAGGAACCAAAAATGGTTTACTAAGAAGAGAATTAAGTCAAGAAAGTCTTATTCCCCGTCATCAAGGTATAAAACAAATACGCGTTAACTATTTTAACGAATAGCGAATTACTCGGCAAAAGAAAAATATCCATTCCTTTGGGAGGCTCGTTCAGATATTACCTGATTTACATTAGGTTTCGAAGCGCTAGACTTACATATTAAGGAAATCGTTATGCTTGAGTCTGAATTGTTGGCAAAGCAAATTTGTCATTAAATTGGAGCCAAAAGTAGGTAAAGAAATATCCACCGAAAACTGTTTATGGAACAGTCTTTAGTATCGGAGGCTATGTGTATTTAAAACAGTTTTAATTTCCAATCTCCTGAGTTTTATTGTTAAAATTATTTTATTATAAAACTGCAAGTTCCCAAGGATGCTAATCTTCAAATTCTGTTCTTATGTTGAATTTCTTTTGTTTTGATGCGTGAATCTTGATATCCAATGAAGAATCAGATGAAAACAACGTGTGGTTTGGATACGATATCCAAAACACGTGTGGTTTTCATCTAGGTTTTCATTGGGTATCCAAACTTAAGCACGTGACGAATTTAGCCATTTTTTATTGGCTATCAAACTACTGAATTATTAATGAGTTTGAGAATTACATTTCTAGGGCGAAAGCTCAAAAGGAAACCACTGAGCTATACTTGAAATTAACTCGAAGCTAATCTAGATTTAAGAAATTTGAATCTCTTGCGAAACCTTTTATGTTAAAAATTCGTGAAAGTTATCATTATATTGTGAATAAAATGGTACATGAGAATACTGAAGGCCTGGCAGCAGTGCTTGTAGTGTCTATCTAGTAAGTGCGTACGTTGATGTCAACATACCATTTCTGGATGCTCCCTGTAAACCTGCTAAACCAGCGCTTGTTTGTCGAGCCTTAACTCTTGAAGCAGCAACCTGTAAAACAAAGATCATTCCTCGCTTTAAAAGCTGAATGATATCACTTAATGCATCTTGCAATTGAAAGCAGTAAATGCAGCCAGCTATCGTAACAAACACATCAGGAGTATGGAGGCACATTTAACTGCCAACTATCTTGAGCACCAATCAAGCGTAAATTAAAACAACATAACCTGTACAGGCCGAGACATTCCAAAACTCTCAGCTTCGAAAGGCTAGCCGATTAACTATTGGCGTGTTAACTCGGAACAGTATACAAAACGCTACGTAAATCCGTTTTTCGCAGTCCGAGACAAACAGCTCCAATTTTACCACCTTCTTAAAAGGACCGGAGGATTCGCATTGCCCCGATTGTAGACTATAGTGAAGCATTATTTCTTAGTTGAACCACTCACCAGCTGCACTGTACTTGCTGTAATTTCATTGGAAGCCACAACGATTTCTTCAAACTTGCCTTGTCCCTGGACAACTTTATCAGCGGAATCACTGCAGCAGTGAAAATCACAAAGCTTATTGCGATAACATCACAGAGCAGTGTGTGGTAACTAACTCAAACCTTAACACTGATATATCGTTCAGTACAGGTTTTTTTTGAGTTGTGAAGTTATGAACGTAATTCAGAGGACGAAGACAAAGGTGTACTGCACTATCGTTTTCACATTTCTCACGAGCTCATTAGCCGGGATCAATAAGAAAAAAAATTTTGCAGTGACAAGATCAATTTTCAAAGTTTTCAAGAAATAATTCAAACGGTTGGTAAACTAAATTGTCTTTGTAAAAGGGCACGAGTTTAAAGTCAAAATCATGTTTGAAGGATCTTGAAGCACTCGAGATCAGCAAATCACTATAGCAGGAAGTATACGTTCTGAAGCTAATAGTCTCCAATCCATGATCATATGGAAGAGTAAGATGATCCAACCAATCACAACGAAGGTGGTGTCTTTTTGACCAATCAGATGGAAGATTACACCAATCCACAGACTGATACTAGTTATTAATTTCACTTACACAAGCACTTTAGCTCCCCAACCAACAGCTTTAGCAGCTGAGATCAGACCCTCTGTCCACCGGTGATGACGCTTGTAGAATTCTTTGGCAGTAGCTGAGCCCTGAGAAACAAAGCCTAATATTGAGCACAATGTCGAGCGAATACACATAGCAGACGCAAAAATAAAGAGAAGAATCGTTTTGACCCAAGTATGGCAATTTCAAATTGTTTTTTTGCATTGTAAGGCAATATTTTTACTTTTATTACTGTTTAGATTAAGCATAGTTGCAATTAATATTGTCATAATGGTCTTTATTCATTTATATATTTTTTAAATTAATATACGATCCTACAAGGTTCAGGCTTAAGCATTCATCACGTTTGAATAAAGGTCACATATGTATATATGTTCATACTAAAGTTTCCATATAACGCACGCTCTGATTGGTTGAAACAGCGTGCTTTATCAGAGAATAGAGAACGGGTTAATGACATTAAGCTGCCTTTCAAATTTTTGCTTCGATATTTCGACAAATTTGACCCAAATTAAACATCCCCTGTGCGACTCAAGTTCAAGTTCAAGTTCAAGACTCAGACAAGAAGGAAAAAAGAATCTAAGGGCCGATTTACACGGTACGACTTTGACGCACGCGACAAGCTTACGACAGGCCTACGATATGACTTGGAACCAATCAGTACACGCGTACGACATTTTCAGTTGCAAAATTAAATATGCAAAAGTTTGCACCGGGATTTACGGAGCGAAAAAATTCTAACAAACGTAAACAAATATTTTAGCTGTCCTGCGCTTTGAAAAAACTTTCTAACGAGATGTTTTCCGCTTTAATCCGTTCCGTACTTTTCGAGAAACGACTTCATGTAAACCAGTCAACAACAACTTCGTCCGCCATTTTGACGCAATAAAACTTCTCCTTCGTCCCCTACTCAGTAGAAATTTGCAAAATACTTATGTTCTATAGATTTCGGCTACGATTGTCGCAGCGTTTTAAAACATGTTTTCAAAAACTCATTAATAATTCATAAGCACATGACTCTATCAGAGACGTCAAATTGATCACGTGCATGAACCTTTATACCTGGTAAAACATGGTCATTCTGAAAAGCCAGGGAAGGGACTTGATTTCAGTCCCAGGGAAAAGTGGGGTTGAATGCCTAAACAATACAATTATCGCTGAATTTTTAATGAGAACGACTACCATGATCTTTATATAAAGATCACACGTAATCTTTATATAAAGATCTCAATCAATTACATTAAAAATTCATGTATAATGATAATCACACATTAACAACCAACATAACAGGCGTACAAATAGTTCACCCCGCGTTCACAATATTTATTTCATTTCCCTGGATAATATTTTACAATACAAAGATACACATGGTTTTACTTTGTTGCAAAATTAAACGTGCAGTTGTGAAACACTGACTTAGAAATCTCTATATGAAATACTTCACTGGGCATTGGCATGTTACATAATTCTTCATCCCTAACTTCGTAATTCAAATCTAAGTCGGGAACATCCACTACATCACGAGGTGGCCCCAATAAATCGCTCACATTCCGTTCTTGCTCGACACTTTTCTTTTGGTATCGAAACAGTGCATTAGAACGGTGTCCAGTGCGCTTGTCAACCAAAGATTCAAAGACTCCGGTGTCATATTGACAATGTTCGTGTCCAAAGCTTGAACTTTATCGAGTTCCACGTGGAAGCCTGCTTCTTCCTTGCTTGGGTCTTTATTCTTTCTTGAAGCTTGCCACTCGACAAAAATTTTCAACGACCATTTAGTTACATATCGTGTGGATCTAGGAACAGATTTTTCTAGAAATTTTCTTTCTTCCTCCTCACTTTTAGAATTTCTAAAAGCTCTTTTTGGAGGCATTACAAATGACCACGACTGTTTTATCGGGTTTAAAAACACTCGGCTACGCCTCGTGTTTTTAAACCCGATAAAACACTGCTGCTCGTGTTTTAAACAGTACTTAAAATCCTACGACAATTATTTTGACGTACACAACAGTCGTAAGCGAGTTGTAGGTTTGATTTACACGAAACAATTCATGTCGTAGGCCTGTCGTAAACTTGTCGCATGCGACAAAGTCGAACCGTGTAAATCGGCCCCAACATTTTGTGCACAGACACACAAATATAACCGAGTGTTGTAACGTACAGATTTATATGATTCATTGTAATAATTTTAAGATTTAGGATTGTATATTTATTGATATAGTTAGATTGTTAGTTACTAATTGATTCATGTATGTATGCATTTATTTATTTTTTATTTTACTTTTCTCGGCATATTAGCATGTATTTGCTAGGGGCCTAATCAACCTCATCAACCCGAGTTGAAATAAAGTTACTTACTTACTTACTTACTTCGACTCATGTCTTATGCGACATCTTCGCTAGTGAGGATTTATTCTTTGTATGTTTTAAATGTTATTTTTATTCCCAATAGTTCAGTGGGTAAATCTCAGTTGTACCTATATCATAAGAACTACAGAGTAAGGACATCTGTTGTATGGACAGTTCAGATGAGACTTAGGGTGCGTTCGTTTGGGATCAATCCGGAATAAGAATAATTGGAACAAGACGATCCAAGATCGTAAGTAGGGCTACTGGAAGATAGGCTGCAACTAGTTTTGACCAGTTACTTGTTTGTCCAAGGTCCCCGCTTGTGGGCGTGGCGTAATCTTTTTTGTCCCGTAAGGCTATTCCCCGTTTTCGATCGTTTAGCGTCGTTCGACCGACCCAGGTTTTCGCGTTTTCCAAAAAAAAAATTATGAAGAAGGTAATTACACATAATTTCAAAAACATTGTCATTTTACTCTGCAATACAGTCAATGTTTTGTCATCTTTTTTCCGCTGTTCACGTTTGAGTTTAACCACGTCTTGTCATTTCCAGGCTCCGCATGTTATTTTCCTGAGGTAAAAAAAATAGACAGACCCACAGGCGGCCCAAGCGCGAGATGAGAGGAAATAATTAAATATAAATGAAACGTACGCGTACGTGACTCTTGCCTTCGAGCGGTGTTGTGTTACAAAGATGCGATTTACAAGGGTTTGTATGGGAACTTTACGGGTTTGCTTTAAATAGCTAAAATGTAAAGTTATGTGAATAAAACTGACTTACCTTACTTTCCTTTCGTATTCTTTGTTGTTTCACGGTGTTTGAGGCCGTTTTGAAGCGTTTTCAGCGAGTTAGCACTGGCGATGGTGGGACACCACCACCAGTGCTAACTCGCTGAAAACGCTTCAAAACGGCCTCAAACACCGTGAAACAACAAAGAATACGAAAGGAAAGTAAGGTAAGTCAGTTTTATTCACATAACTTTACATTTTAGCTATTTAAAGCAAACCCGTAAAGTTCCCATACAAACCCTTGTAAATCGCATCTTTGTAACACAACACCGCTCGAAGGCAAGAGTCACGTACGCGTACGTTTCATTTATATTTAATTATTTCCTCTCATCTCGCGCTTGGGCCGCCTGTGACAGACCAAGCACGACTCCTACGGTTCGTGCCATTTGTACACTAGGTTTGCCGTTTATATTTCGGTCGTTCGACCTTTTTGCCGCTTCACTCCTGTTTATGAAGGGCATTTCGTATTGTGTTACACGTCAGAGGTCTGCATGATTTCTGCGCGCTGTTATCTGCGTATCGCTTCGTTGAATTTGACACCTCTATAATTTGCCATGCGTTAGTGTATTGTATGGGCTCATTTCTATTGCAAGATTTGTTTTTAAGTCTCCAAGTATTTGCTTTAAAGGGACAAAATATGACATTTACTGTGAACGTGTCTCTTACTCGCATACTATATTGTGACGCCGGACTCGGCTACAGCAGGTAGATTCTTATCACAGGTAAATAAAAATATAAACGGGCCAAACACGACTCTTACGGTTCGTGCTATTTGTACCCCGGGATTTGTACACTAGATTTGCCGTTTATTTTTCGGTCATTCGACCTTTTGGTCACTTCACTCTTGTTTATGAAGGGCATTTCGTATTGTGTTATTATGAGAAAGCTAGAGCCGTTAGATCGTGCTAAGGCAAATTTTAAGAGGTCATAGGTCTGCATGATTTCTGCGCGCTGTTACTGCGTGTTGTTTCGTTGAGCTTGACACCTCTATAATTTGCCATGCGTTAGTGTATTGTTTGGGCTCATTTCTATTGCAAAATTTGTTCAATTAGTCTCCAAGTATTTGCTTTTAAGGGACAAAATATGACATTTACCGTGAACGTGTTGCTTACTCGCATTCTATATTGTACGTCAGGATATTGTGACGCCGGACCCGGCTATGATTAGAACTCGGTTTGCAAGTACATCAGGTAGATTCTTATCACAGGTATCATATTTGTCCTCCTACGTTTCGTGGCTTTACTTCGAGCAAGCTACAGGCTTGTCTAGAGAAATTCTAATGTTTCTTAAGCTTGCAGCTATCAAATCGAGCTTATGTTCCTGGAGCTCGATGTATAGGTTTATTTCTCCTTTGATCGTTTTAGTACCACAGGATTTAAATTTAAACTCATTACGCGCAAGTCTATTGACTGTGTTGCGTGTTGTATATGCCTGTAGACCAATTTCTTTACTTTTTTCGTTTTTATGTGAAAGGTTTCCTAGTTTTTTTTTTACAGGTATTCTGCTGGGCTCACTACCGAATCGTCTTCGCACATGGTACTCAGGACTGTTAATATTACAGTGATAAACAAACATCATGTAACGAGACCTGAATTTTATTATTTGGCATCTTTGTTGTCGTTTCCTAGAGTTTGAATACGACGCACCTTGCCTTTATCAGTAAATGTTCTTCTGTCGTCTGTAGCAACATTCTGTCCACATTTTCTGTTCACTGAAAACTCACTTGATTTCTGGTATGATTCTGGTAAGACCTTCGCTACATCCGCTAAATCATTTGATTCTTTTGCTATTTTGAGTTCGCGGAACGACCCGTTTCGAAATATATGCTCATTACACACGCCATCTTTTTGAGTGGATCTACCGCGACTGGCGTGTGGGTCTGTATGTTTGAGCGTAGAAAAAGATTACAATATTTGCCAAGACATTCGACGTATCCGCTATCGACTTCGACATCGTGGAAAGAAGGCTGAGCCTTTTTGAAGGGTCTGCGGTATTCCCCATTGCACGTGACTGAGTTTTGTGGAGAAATGCAGGGTAAATTTAAAGTCGGCCTCGCCCGACTAATAATGTGAGCAAGCGTTTGTTTGGGAGCTATTCTCATTCCGGAATACATGGATTTCCATTCCGGCTATTCTGCTCCCAGGAGCAGAATAGCCGAAATATATTCTTATTCCGGAATATCCCAAACGAACGCGCCCTAAAAGACACGTACCTCTACACCTACAAGAGCCTGGTTATCGCAAAACTGGAAATAGAACCTGGCCGAGGCAAAAAGGCGATCAAATTAACACGTGCTTACAATTTTAATGCAGTTACCTTGCCTTCGTCGACAATCTCCTTTTGCAATACTTTAGACTTCATAATCAAAACCTTGATTGCCTGGAAATATACAAAACGCAGCTTCAGTGCCAATATATATGAAAATACACCATGCAGAGGTAGACAGTATAGAGAAGAATGAAAGCTGTCCGTGTGGTAACGAAAGCTCACTCGAGGCTCACCCAAATGCACACAGCATTTTCTATACAACATATCGAGACACTGTTGCGTACAGTAAGTTGCACACGTTTGACTAAAGGGTGGCCAAATGTGTGGAGCACGTTGTGCCAAGGGAATTAAATAAATTCTAAGATTATTTTCTTGGGAATGTTACAAAATATTAGTCACATTACCACCAGAGGAAAGTGTTGGAGGGTGAGTTACTTTGTCATCCCCGCTGTTTCTATTTTTCAGAGTTTACCTTCATGCAATTTTGCTATTTTCACGGAATAGTGAAACTTGATTTAGACTCAGAGCCTCTCAAACAACTGTTGCAGTGTTCATCTTAGAAAAGTAGTATATAGCAATTTTAACTCATTAAGATTAAATGGAATTCTTTATCATTCTGGCCCTGGTTGTTCAAAAGGTGGATAACTTTATCCACCGAATAAATCACTATCCAGTGGATAGCGTGGTTTGTTTTGTTGATACTTATCCACTGGATAGTGATTTATCCAGTAGATAGCGTTATCCAGGCTTTAAACAACCGGGCCCGGGTAAATTACCTCCATAAGTGCCGTGCAGGAATCCAGAATTCTGTACATGAACGAAATCAAACAACCATCAGTTAAAGAGCAAAACATAAAATCGTCTTTGGCTTAGATGCCCCCAGAAAGTTCGAACATTGTCTTTAACTGTAGTTTTAAGCTCCGAGGGTACAATCTCCATCAACAGATAAAAAATATAAACTAGTAGTAATCGTAGATTAAAAAGTGCGTTCAAACAATTGGTAGGTTTGGTATGTTAAAAAAGCCAAAAATTGTAGTAACAGCATTTTGCGCCTGAGCTGTTAGGTAAATGTGAGATTTGCCTCCTTCCAGCAGGGGGTTTCAGAGAGCTGCTGCCAAATGGGCACCCCACGGCCTTACGCGAATAACGAGTGCGGGCGACTAAAGTTTTCTGTTTACACCACAGGGGGCACACAATCTTGCCGAGTAGGGATAGAGTCATCCAGCGCGCGCTCGCGCTCCTCTCCCTCTCCTACATAGGTTTTTTGACGTAAAAAGTTTTTACAAAATCCTTCCCCTTCTCCCAAATGTTATCACAAAATCTCACTAAAATGCTTTTGGTATTAGCTCCCGACATGTTGTTTTTGTGCGGAGATTGGGCGACCTTAAACGCCTTCTTAAAGGACATTTTATCTGATTTTTTTCTTCCTGTAATTTTAGCTAATTTTACTTAACCTTGAGATTTTCTTGTAAATGTGTATATGCAAGTCTTATTGAACCCAGGGCCCCTAAGGATACCAGCTTTGCAGCTGATTGGGCTACCCTGGTTAAATAAAGTTGTCTTGTCTTGTCTTGATAAACTGCGAACAGGGGGAGGTGTCTGTAAAGTTTTGTCGTGTCCAAAAAGCATGTGTGGGGGATGGAGGGGAGTGCGAGCGCGTACTGGTTGACGTGTTTGGGATTTGGGTAACGGTACCATCATGTTGCGGAAAGCGAATTAAGACAAAACTTTGCAAAAGTCGCTAAAATTCTCCGACTGTCGCATAAGTATTCGAAAATAAATTCGGCCAAGTTGTAGAAAAACCTTCCGACCTCATTTTATGTTTGCTTGGTCTCGTGAAAGCAACGAAATTTATAGATTCGGGCGAATATTCGCAGTGCGTTCAAAATGTTTTGGCAAAGAGTTGCCTCCCTTGTCAAATTTTATACAAACCAAAACATTTTTTTTGCCTGAGCGCGGAAAGGCCTAGGTACGAGTTTAGCGCTACAGTGTTTTGCAGGATTTGTAAGCAGCAGTTTTCCCAGTAAAATCTCGTGAGCTAAGAGATGACAACACGAGACAAAGGTAAACTATTCATTCTTTTCGTTTCTTTATTTACTCTATCCCTACTCAGCACGACTGTGTGCTCCCTGTGTTCACACCAATGTCAAAAGCCCGTGGGAGGAAAGCATATTTCAGCGAGGCCAGACTCAAACCCCCCAAATGACTCTTTCATTTTTATTTGTTTTCATTTGTATTTTCATGACTTTTACATTGCATTTTGAATTGCAAAAACTCAATATAAAGTATTTGTAAAAAAGCTGCACCACTTGCATAGATACACCAACTATTGAATTTTGTTCAGTTTGACCATACATAACATTCTTTCTCAGTCATAACCTGATCACTTCACTTAATACTTGATTCCATGATATCAAACCATAATTATTAGTGTCTCATTGAAAACCCCGACCTAAATTTCCACAACTCACTCCCACCCCACCCCACCCCCCCCCCCGCCTTCCCCAACCTCCCGAACCCCGGATTGATCTCGACAAATGTTTATCCCATAACCAGTCCGCAGTCTGAGGTCCACAGTCTACAGTCCGCGGCCTGCAGCCTGCAGCCCGCAGCCCGCAGTCCGCAGCCCGCAGTCCGCAGCCCGCAGTCCGCAGTCCATGTTTTATACCGGGACCGGGACCCTACGATTCTGGATCGTAACGGTATGTCGGTATGTGAGAGGACGTACTCTTATTACCAAAACTTGGAAAAATATTCTGTTTACGAACATGACTTTGAATCGCCTTGTTTTGGGGAAACAGCTATTGCGGAACATTTTCACCTCCAAAACAATGAAACGGAGGACATGTTGGTGTTCCAAAGTAATCCTGTGGGAGTTGAACTCTTTTCCCATACACTTTCGTTAGGTTTATGTTACGTATTTTGCGCACAGAAATCTAGGCCGACGAAGTACACATTTCCTCCTTTGATTTATTCAGTAGAAGGCAGCGTTGGTTTTGGCCAAAGAGAAGAGGTTACACAACACATAGCCAAATTACAGCTTTCTGTTAGTACGAGAAGTCCTAAACATTTCGTGAAGACTTGCATGTGTGTGCAAGGTTTTCAAATTCCATTAACTCTAACTTAAAAAGATAACTTATCCGCTACAGTCCACAATAAGCTGCGTCGAAACTCGAAAGTCCGCAATATTTCACAACACTCGAAAGAAAGCACATGGACGAACATGGAGATCACATCATCCGCCACTGAAGAATGTTTTCGGAGGACAAAATTGGTGTCCATAAAGAACTCTTTTATTTCCAATTCCCCGATTAGAATTCCGTTCTCTTGAACACAAAAATCACTGAAATAGAATGTATGTGTTCCTCTCACCTTCCGTTCACTTCAAGTTGGACACCACTGAATTTCTCTCTTGTTTTGTTAAGCATTTCCTAAGATAAATTAACAAGCACAAATTAACAAACAAACCAATAGACCATTTTAGAGTCTGGGAAATGTAACCGAGCCTCTGCATGAAAGAGAGGCTTGGGTTGACCCTGTGTTAGAAAAGTTGGCATGGATAACAGGAAAATGTATGTCTGGAAAGTAACAAGACTTGTAAGATAACTAAAGCCTTGCTTCTGTTCAAAGGCCCAATCACTGTCCAAGGAACTGTAAAAATGGTCTATGAACAACAGAAAAATAAAATAAGGTCACAGGAAAAGAGCACAGTTTAGGAAACGACAATTTGTATTGCCAATATACACCAATTGAAATCCGATGAGTTCGAGTGTTGATTTGAAAAAAAAAAAC
>JAHPZR010002987.1:0-55000 GCA_019787425.1 Platygyra sinensis | reverse complement strand
TCCATAACCAGTTTTCGGTGGATATCTCTTTACCTACGTTTTGCTCCAATTCAATGACAAATTTTCTTTGCCAACAATTCAGACTCAAGCATAACCATTGCCTTAATATGTAAGTCCAGCGCTTTGAAACCTAATGTAAATCAGGTGATATCTGAACGAACCTCCCGAAGGAATGGATATATATTTTTCTTTACACGAGTAATTCGCTATTCGTTAAAATAGTTTACGCGTACTTGTTTTATACCTTGATGACGGTGAATACGACTTTCTTGACTTAATTCTCTTCTTCGTAAACCATTTTTGCTTCGATCCTACACCGTGCCACTCCTTCCTCGCTCGTGGTTGGACGCTAATGAATCATGCATACAAACGCGTTCTTTCGGAAAAGGGGAAATATTTAACACTCCATAATTTCTTATTGTTTCGTTTGCGAAAACATGTCACTGCATAATTACCTATTGTTTCATTTGAGAAGCCATATCAAAAACTCGTGCTTCGTGTTTCATCAGGGGTTCCAAACACCTCGAAACAATAAAAGCACTCGGCCTGCGGCCTCGTGCTTTCATTACTTTCTCGGTGTTTGGAACCCTTGATGAAACACTCGCACTCGTTTTTGATATATTACATCACAATGATGTTTTGCAACAATTATGTTTCACTTGTTTACCTTAGCCACCTTGGTGATATCTGTAATATACTTCTTCACAGCATTCACTTTATCAGCCAGAACATTCGGATCTGCATTGACGGAAAAAAACACTATTCTACAAGCGTGGAAAAAAGTCCTTGGGACACTTAATGTAACGAATTATCTGCGTTTTACAACTGAAGTTTTAAAAAAATCGCTGCCATCCTTGAAAAAGCTTTGCTGTTCCCCCTTCCCATCCAATACAATGTTGAAAATCAGGAAAAATTGCAGGTGCTAGTTTTCATCATGGTATGTTGGGTGGGAGGAGAGGTTAAGCATGTGAAGTTGTATTCGCGTTTGGTGTGTGTGTGCACTGAAAGGGCAAATCTGTCACAAGACTTTTGCCCATGATTGTAGTTCAAGAATGCCTGTACACACGAGAGAACTCTGTATGTTCGCCGATCAATCCGAAACATAATTACCTGGTTCCTTCTGTTTATAGAGTTGTAACAGTTCAAGAGACGCCTTGCCAGCAGATTCACCAAGTGACTGAAGATCTACAAACCAAGAAGTAATTTATAATCAGTTTGTGCTGCCTGTATTCTCACAAAACTACTCCAGCCAACTCTAGTTTGATTCTTGTTTAGAATACAGTATAAACGAAACCTGTCTGATTTTAAGGGTCTGACCTGAAGCTTCTTGAGTTGGCGCCATGTGAGAGGTGGCCTTTGCGTTGAGGATGCATTCACTGAGCTGATGTGAGAACGTACCGAGACAGCAAGCACACGGAATGGCATCTGAAAAAGTGATAGAAAATCATGTTCAAGAAAACAACTGAGACTGGGAACCAAACGGTATGTCTTACATAAAATTTGAGAAGAAATGGTTAAAAGTTAAAACATATCAACAACAGTGTTCGTGTCCCACCTTTGTGATCTTTCTGATAACATGCAAACGTCGAAATTAGCTCATCAACGACGTCCGGAAGACTTTCCATTCTGCTCAACAAGTAATCTGAAAAGAAGCCAAACAAAGTTTGAACACCGTAAGGCTGAGGGCGATAAAGGGGTGGGGATCTGCAGGAAACCCGGGGATGGGCGGGAAACTTCGGAGTAAAGGAGGCGGGAAATGCTGGCTGTGAAAGGCGGGAAAAGAGGGGCGGGAAGCGGCACCTCCGCAGTCTTGGTCTACGACCTAGAGAAATAAAAACCATAGCATATATATTTGGCAATATTAATAGCACCAAAAGTTGGGAACCACTTAGGAAGGGTGAAGAACAGGGTACACATACGAATACCAAACAATAAAAAACAGCTAGCCACTGTATCACACCTAGGCATATCCAGCTTGATCATAACAAGTGTTCTGTATAACATTCAATTTAAGTAATCACTTGATTGGCGTGGCAAGGGTTCCTTCCTCTTGAGCTTCACCGATTATAATGCTCGGGGAATTTAAGTAGTTACATGAGATATATACATATTTTAAAATTTTTTTAAATCTTTGTAATTTGCACGGTCCCATAGAAGAACGCAGTAATGTGACATATATTTAATTATAGAATGTTATCTAGACATGTATAATTTGTAGTTCTCGTTCTTTCAAATAAAAAAAAAAATTAGCTGCAAAAGCACTCAGAGTTGTTGTACCTGCAGTACATGTAGTTGAGCTATGTTTGGGGTTGTGAAACTGGTCTAAAGAGTCTTGGATTGTTTTTTCCGCTGCTTCTATCGCCATACCTGCCCAGTAAAGAAGACCACTATAAATCACAAGTTAAAATATATGTTACCACCCAGAAACTTGTGAAATACCTCTAGGTATTCTCTATCCTGCACTACAAGCGAATTTTGGGCTCGCGAGTGCACATTTTCGTATAAGGCCTCCATCTTAGATTTGGTAACTGTGGAGGGTTGGGGCGGGGAAAATTTCAATCGAAGATGGCAGCATCGAAAGCCTGGATAATCAAGCGTTTTGTTCAAAATAATACCTGCATCGCAGGCTACATATTTTCTAACACGCTATTTCCAAAAACAACCTTTCAATCTTGTCTTAGGGAGACTTAAGACCTTGGTGATATCCTCCTTGGTGGATAGTCCATTACAACAGACACATTTTTCTTTTCAGTCGTGACCCTACTCAGGGTTCGTACCCTTTTTCAGAAACAAATTTCCAGGACTTTTCCAGGATTTTTCAAGGGCTCTAAAATTCACATTAACCCCTACAATCCCAAGATCTCAATGTTAATTCTCCTTACTGCCTCCTATACACTTCATATTTTTTAGCTGAGTTTAACAGATTTCCAGAACTTTCCAGGACCAGTGGTCTTTTTCCAGGAGAATGCCACAATAAAATTCCAGGACTTTCCAGGTTTTCCAGGACCCGTACGAACCCTGTACTATTTGCTCTTACCGACAAGGTCTTGCTTTTCTTTCGTAATATCTTCCTGTCTCTTTCTTTCAAGCTCATTTATCTATGAACAAAAAATTAAAATCACATACTATTTTCGAGTGGTGAAAAAACAATATTTCACAAGCGGGCGCGACGAGCGAGTTAAATATTGCTTTTAACACCGGAAAATAAAATTCTCCCGTAAGCGCTTACGGGAGGTGGTAGCTTACAAGAGTTTAGAGCATAAAATGCGGAAAATTTTGCCTAATTAAAATATGGTAACTGCCGAGACTGGTATGGTAACTACTGACCCCATGCGCCAAAGTTCTTCATGTGAAAAAAGTCAATTTCGAGAAAAAAAGTACGGCATTTCCCATTGAGAAATTCCCATCTCTTGTACTACCCAGGAATACAATAATGTACCAACACCTTATTATATGAATCTTACAAAAAGTGTGTTTTCCAATAAAATAATCGTCTCTTTATTGAAAAATACCCTCATTGTGAAGCTGTTGTAACAGATTGCAATTCATACATTTAATCTGAAATAAACAAAACCACTGACCCTTTCTTCATGTTCCTTTCTTTCCTTGGCTATGGTTTCCTCAGCTGTCCTTTTCGCTAGTTCATCTTCTGTCCAGCTCTTACGAACATCTGACAGATCGCTGCTAAGAACTCCAATCTACAGGAAAAAAACCAACACACCGTGACCACAAGTCTACACCTGCAATCATCCTCAAACGTCCGAAACGGTGACACTTCCATCAATCGTGACTTCTCTAATGTAAATTTGAAAATACAATCAGTTTTGCTTCCTTAAGCACCGGTCAAAAGGTTCTCCATTTTTTGATCCATTACTTACCAACCTTTTGATCACCCAGTCAGACCACGACGAACGAAAGTTTGATTAAATCAGGTCAAGCTTTGGTCCAACAATCGATACAACGAGTGGACGGTTACAATATGGACAAAACATGTCACAGAAGATGTAACATTTTTGGGAGAGGTCATATCTAACTGTTGGGATGGTTTTACCAGGGCTTTCGCAACACTGGTTATGACGAGTTGCCCTTTTGTTCCTTGAATCAACTAGTAAATAATTTTCTTTATCAAGAAGGCATGCTGTAACGACACAATTTTAAGGTCACTTTGCATAAACTTTTATTGAGATACTCTTGAGGAGATGCTAAATTCCCTTTGTAAACATAGAATGATCTCTTAAAAAACGAAACGATGAAAGAGAAATAACCTTTTCCTCAAGCTCTTTTCTCATTGTTTCTATCTGTTCTTCTGCTCTTTTCCTTGCTTCTTCTGTTTCACCTTTTTCTTTTTTCAATGCCTCCAGCTCCGCTTCGAGAGACGAAATCTAAAATAAATCACTTCTCGTCACTATCCAACAGAACTGGAAACGCTGTTTGCCTTAAGCAACCTTTCACTGACTAATTAAGCAAAACAGAAAGTCTAAGGCCCCGTCCAGAGTGCCCTGGAGAAATTTGAAAAAGGAGCAATCACCGACAGCAGTTGAGGGTTAGGGTTAATCAAATAATTATTGTGACTGCGTCATTTTCGTAAAGCTCTGTTTTCAAAATATTTTCCATCCACACTAAAACCCAAAGCCGGCGTTTTCAAATTCTTCCGTTTTAAAGAGCGTTTTCGAGAAACTCTGTTATTCCCCAGATTTGTGTGGACGGTAGGGCTAAGCGTGGACAGAACATTAAAACAACAGCGTCATCATGATAAACAAACAAACAAACAATTAAAAACATTTTACTAACCTTTTCGTCATGTTCTTTTCGTTCTCTTTCTATAGTTTCCTCGGCTGTTCTTTTCGCTTCTTCTTGATCTGTTCTGCTCTTTTGGACATCTGATAGATCACTGCTAAGTGCTACCACCTAAAAATCACACCAAAATGATTTTGTAGGGTAAACCTCAGTGTTAAACAAAATATAAAATATGGAAGTCTAAGTTACTTGTATGTTATTCACATGAAAGTGATGACAAAGTTTTATGGTTAAATATGATTCAAAAAATACTTGTCTGCAAGTCTTCCCTGTTGATTAATTGGCAAAAATCCTTCAAGATATTTTTGGTGTTCATTTGAGAGCAAGAGAGGATGATTCAACACAACGTTTCTCCAATGCTTCCAATAATCATTCTTGAAATCTATTTGAAGACAACAGGCAGCCACAAAGCTGTTTTAGTGAGGATACCTGATTGGCTGAACGTCGTCACGCATTACTAAATCATGCATTTTACCATAAGATTGTGAAAAACAACACAAGAAATCTCAGCTAATCTGGATATTGCCATGAGCTAACAAGTCATGAACACGTGATAACTGTAACAATAACTGTATATTGCATTTCATGTCGGAGAATGGGCCCGATATTGTTCGACAGTTATGTAGCAAGTGATGATGCAATCGACTGTGTGAGATGTGACATGCTAGAAATGAGATGATTGCCGTGATGTAAAATGTCGATATGCTGCAAGAGCTTAACCATTTTAAAAGTGATAGCTGCGACTTTTAAGAATGTTCATTATTCCGTCAAGACAAAGAAATCACTTTAGTAGTAATCAATAAGCATCACTAACAACAGCAACAAAAATCTTGAAAAACAAAAATGAGAACCTTTTCTTCATGATCTTTTTTCATTTTTCTTATCTCTTCTTCGGCCATTTTCCTCGCTTCTTCCGTATCCCCTTTCTCCTGTTTCAAGGCTTCGAGCTCCATCTTAAGGGATGAAATCTTCCGAGGGTGGAAAATAAGAAAATAAAAATAGTTTTTACATAATGCCTACTGTAAGCACAACAACTGACCCAGTATATGGACAAGTGCAAGACAGATAGAGCTAACAGAGAGATTAAGCATGACTTTTACGTCAAACGGCAAACGGCAAAAATGAAACTTTTGCCGTCCGTCTTCAGCTCTCTGTACAGTAGAATCAAAATATTTGTATTTGCAGTAAATAGTAAGAGACACTTTTCTATTTTTGTATGATTTATTTAAGGATTACAAGAAAAGGATAGAAAATCAGAGGTGACCTTTGCCGTTTGCCGTCTGCCGTAAACGTCATGCTTAAACTCTCTAATAACAAAATACGTGTCTACTATAGGCCTCCCAGGGGAGGGGGGGAGGGGTAACGTTTCCCTGCTCCCTTATGCATGTCACGTTTCCTCCCTAGTTCCCTAAACATTTTTCGCCAAAGTTGCCGTTACATGCCATAGTACATATGTCCATGTTCCCTTGAAAGAAACGATCATGTTCTCTTATTCCCCCAAACCCATGGGGCTCCGCCTTGTTGTACAGCTCATGAATGACGGACTGTGCTTGCCGATTCTTGTCAATTCTTGTAATCCAATCGGAATTATCGACGTTGCTGATAGCTTTTACAGGCAGTGTTAGAGTGGTGGTGGGATCTCGTCCATGTCACGTTACTTCCCAATATCCAAACATTTCTACGTGACTGATTCCCCTTGCCTCTTGCTTTCCGTTTATCGTGCCTAGTTTAACCTTTACCTTTTCATCACGCTCTTTTGTCAGTCTTTCGATCTCATCTCCAGCTCTCTGAAGACAAGCAAAGCGAAACAACCGTATTAATCTCAACAACATTTCACTCTGATTCTGAAAGTACGTCTAATATACAGTACGAAAACTAGTTGCTCGAGAAGGATTTGAACAAAATTATGGCCATGGCAAAAGGCAGAGAAATAAACCGCACAAAAGTCTGTTTCAGATTACCTTCCCGTCCTGCTCAGCCATTTCAGCTTTTTGAAACACTTGAAGAAGTTCTGTTGACTGTACAGAGGAAATACAGTTAGACATGGTTATTGACCGTTTAGCCAAGATGACTGACTAGTTTCTTTTTTGCCTGTTTATGGAACGAAATGTGGTTGTGGTCCATTAGTATGCAAAACAGAAACAAGCCTAATTTTGTGCCACCTTGAACGACAAGTTTGGTTAATAAAGCGCATTTTATGGTAGCCTGCAAACAGGCTCTCCGTATAGGTTATTCCGAGATTTGCTTTCGAATGGCGCGCGCGCCGTTCGAAAGCAAATCTCGGAATTACCCATACGGAGAGCCTGTTTGCAGGCTAATTTTATGGCATTTTCAGTGTTAAAAAAGCATTTTCCTGCGAGACACGACTTGGCAGCCCATCACAACGCAGAATTTGATTTATCTTGGCGCCAGCTTAGCGTGCCAAATACAAAAGCATAGATTGAGTCTAGATTGTCAGCACCAATACACCATTTGACAATACAATTCTTGAAAATAAAGAAATAGCACAGGAGTCAAAGAAAAAGGAGTGCCTCATGTAATGAAAAGTCAGCTATATCAATCTAACACCTAACTGTTACTCAAATATAAAAAGCGTGCGGTACCTTATCATCCACCTCTTGTTGGAGTCTTTCATTTGCTTGACTTATTTCCTGTTGAAAGAAAGACAGAAGGAAAGATCAACTCACATCGCAGGGTTGGACATTGAATTTTTAGAGCACTCGCCATTCGGGCGAGTGACCCGCAAAATGCACTCGCCCGGACCAGTTTTCACTCGCCCAAAAATTTACCCTTCCAACCCGCACGTTTTTCCAACCATTTTAGTCATCTTTTATTCCTTGGACTGATCACAGGTAGCTTTCGGGGCTTTTTCCTTCCTTTTTCTCTTCGACTACTTTGGAGACTCTTGAAATATATATCCACATTTTTTATTTTGTACGCGATCAGTTTACGGGAGAACACGCAATGATCAGAAAGGTGGGAAAGTACGGAAAACAATTCGCTTGCAACGTCATCAAGCACTATGGCAGACCGAGGATTATTTCCTCAATGAAAAATTCTATTTAAAGACCTTAAATCCCAAGGAAACACAATGGAAGCACTTACTTTATATTTCAAGTAGATGTTTTATTGATGAATCTTCGTGAAATCCCTGCAGTTTGCGAGCAAACGTGTCTGTTCTTCTCAGAAGCTCCTCAGGAGCGGTCTCTATATCTACCCGATCACCGATGGCTCGATGGTGACCAGCAGTATTACTTTATACAAGTAGATGCTATATGTAATTATCATTAGAGGGAAGCCATATTGTTTAGCCGAATGTAGTATGTCACTTGCCTTTCGGAATACAAAACTTTGTAAAATAGAAATGGTAAGTTTATGTTTAGGAATTTTCTTGCCAAAATGGATTGTAAAAACATTATTTTGATATTTAAATAATTTCTTGGTGACAAAAATTGCACTCGCCAAATGGGCGAGTAATCGAGAATTTGCACTCGCCCGACACTTTTCACAGTCGCCTGGGCGAGCGGGCGAGTGCTAATGTCCGACACTGCATCGTTCAGTCTAAAATTTTCTGACCACCCTCTATGCACTTATCAGCGGTCATCCCTGGGGGTTGACCCCGGGGCATAAGGGGGAATAGCGCGGGATTTGCTGACTTTTGTTGCCAATTTTTGGCCCAGGACGGGGCCATTGGACCGCTTTTGCACTTCCGAGGTAAGCTACAAAGGGAAAGACCCTCGGGATTTGTAACACCGCCGCCATCTTGAAAACGAAAGATCAGGACCGCGGGGACTGGGTATATAGCCCAGTACAGTAAACACAGGCCGAAGTAAGTGTATGTTCGTTGAAATTGTCATTCTGACTTACAAGGTCGCTGTGTGTAGAAAACAGGTGGACTAGCTATTTTGGCTTACTGTATATGTTATTGTTAAACTTTTATTAAAAATTATGCAGGAAATAGCGTTACAATTTGGGAGTCCTTTGAAATTATGCTACCCGGGGGAGGGAGAGTGGTAGCTTTTTGTGGAAGAATATTGACCCTGGGTAGGTGGAATTTACAAATGTCCTGGTGCCAATGCCCGGGGGTTTCCCGGAATCAACCCCACGGGGTGGCCACTGATAAGTGCATTACCACCGTTTTCATTGATGCGCAACTTTCAAAAACAAAACACCCGCGGAAACGTTTCCAAAATTTCCGTCAATCATACATGTTATCGACAGATCGGATCGAAATCCACCAATCACAGCCCGCTGGCATGACGTAAAGAAGGTCTGAAGGCCACACTAGTGGTTGTGACTGGTGGATTTCGATCTGTCGATAACACACAAGACCGACGGAAAGTTTGGAAACGTTTCCGCGAGTGCTTTGTTTTCCAAAGTCGCGTATCAACCAAAACGGTGGTAAGATGTTGTTATGAAAAATGAAAGAAAAGACCAAGATTTAATTAATGGTTTCTTGAGTTACAAGAGAAACACATGATTGCTACAAGTGCGCTTGTAAAGTGTGGAAATTAATTCTGTGGAAAGGGCCTCGAAGGAATACAAGCTTGTAACTATTTCACTATTCTAGGGCAAAACCACATGGGCAAGACTGCGCAAAGATGAGAAAAGTCTGCCTTGCTATGAAATATTAAAATGGTAAAATTTGAAATGTTAAACAAGAAAAGTTATTTTCCATAAAATTTTTCAACATCAGCTTAACTCATTGACTCCCGTGCCACCCGTGACCGGTCGTGACAGGCGTTGTTCTTTGTTCCACTTCTTACGTTATCACCTTTGACCAAAAAAAGGCATCATCTGTACTCAAGTTCTGCAGTAGGAAAAGATCTTTCCAATGATACCCAGATCAGAGTGATCGGCATAATGGAGCCTGAAATATGCTCGAAAATGCTCAAAAATATGAGCGGAAACCTCAGAGCAAAATTTCCTGTGACTACACGTGGCTACTCCATGGTAAAAATTGCCCAACTCGATTATGCCTTCTCGGAATTTTTTGAACTGGAAGGTAGCCCAGTAGATGGTCAATGACTGCAGCAAAAAGATAACAACACGAGAACAAGGAAAGGCAAAAAAAAAAAAAAATTAAAAAACCAAAAGCCTAAAGATGTAGGTCTCTTCATCATCCAAAATTTTCCGCGCATGCTTGAGCAAAATGTTGTAAAACGTGACGCTAGTAGAAAGAAAGGCATGCTGTCATATTGCAAAGCCTTTTTGAGAAGATTAGAGCTAATTTGGCTCATATCCAGGCTGAAAATCTCCAAAATGTCCAAAAAATGCGTTTTTGGCAAAAAAGGTCCGGGAGTCAATGGGTTAATAAACCTGTGATGCATCTTCTCCAAACAACATACCTCCTTTTCCTTTTCAGACGCACCCAGTTTTTGCTTTACTTCAGCATTCTGGTTGAGAAAAAAAACAATGATAATTTTTCGATTTCAATAATATAACAGTGCCAGCAATAAATAAAATACAAAAACAAGAATTTTTCGTGACCATCCTAAGGAGAGGTTCTTTCTTCACTATTTAAAATTCGAATTGTAATTTAGAAGTGTGGTTTTTGTCAACGTAAAATAACAAGAGAACCTAGAGAAAAACTCTTTCAGCAAGGATGAGAACCAAGAACAAACTCAACCCACTTGTGACGCTGGGTCCAGGATGTGAACCTTGGCCATATTGGTGGGAGGAATAAAGCTCCCACCACTGTGCCAGCCCAGCTCACCAAACAGTTTTGCTTTGAGTGTACTTAGGGTGTGTAATCTCACTCACTCATGCCCGCTATGCTGGCTGGCATGTCGGGCAGCAACAAAGGTACCCCGCTCCTGTCTGTTCTGGGCCAGCTTCTGAACGGTCCCCCAGGTGTGATGGAGGGTCTCAAGCTCCTCTTCTATAGTTCAATGCCAGGTGTTCTTGGGCTGCCCTCGTTTCCGCTTCCCCTCTGGTTTCCAGTGAAGGGCTGTGCGGGAGATGTTGCCTGGATGTCTTCTCATCACATGTCTGATCCATCTCCATCGCCTTCGCATGAAGATGGTGCCCATGCTGTCTTGGTTGCAGCGGGCGAGAAGATGTTGGTTGGAGATGGTCTTGGGCCAGAATATTCGAAGGTTCTTAGTGTGGAAGGTGGACAATTTGTTCAGGTCACTTTCAGTCATCTTCCAGCATTCTGAGCCGTAGTAGGGTGGAAAGTACGTAGCTTGAGTGGTACAGTCTTCCCTTGGTCTTGGTGCTGGATGACTTCCACAAGTTGTTTGGCATTCTGAAGGTTATGCTGGCCTTGTTGAGGCGATCCTCAGGGCTTCTTTCTTCAGAATCTTCAAGATGACACCCTCCGTCTAGTCGTGAGGTAGTTGTTTCTCCTCCCATATTGCTGCAAAGAGTAGCTGAAGAACTTGTGCTGCAACCTCTGGCTCTACCTTGAAGAGGTCTGCGTTGAGGCTGTCCTGTCCTGGGGCTTTCCCGGTTTTGGGAGATCTGATGGCTGGCATGGTTTCTTCTTTCTCTGGTGGTGCAGTGCTGACACCTAGGTCAGTATCAGGATCCTGTACCTTTGCTTCAATTGTTGGTGGTGGTCTGCTCAGAACTTTGCTGAAATGTTCTGCCCATCTTGCCTCCTGCTCTGCTTCCGTGGTGAGTACCCTTCCCTGTTTATCCACAATTGGCGTGTTGGTGTGTACTCTGAAACCCTTTAAATGCGTCACAAACTGTGCAATAGTGCTGAATATTGCGCACAACACTCGCTGCCGACATGACTTTGCGGCAAGCAATTTTAATTAACAATTTCAAAGTAAAAAACTGAGACAAGACCAGGCCTCGGTTGTTAGAAGGCTGGATAACGCTATCCACCGAATAAATCACTATCCAGAGGATAGTGTGGTTTGTTTTGTTAACACTTATCCACTGGATGGCGATTTATCCAGTGGATAGCGTTATCCAGCCTTTGAACAACTGGGGCCTGCAGAACTATAACTTACAGGTCTTTGGCTGTTATGCTTACAAAAAATTCGCAAAACGTATTTTCATGTAATCACTTCGATTGTCCCCTAAAATTAAATAAACCTATCTACAACAGCATAGGTACATGTAGCGACTAGCACAGCTAATAAGAGATCGCCAATTGTAGTACACTTATGCTAATAGATAGCAGACACAGGTTGAAAGGAGTGCACTAACGACCATGTCATTAATAGTATGCTTTGTTAAATCAAACCTACAGTTCTTAAAAGCTGGATGTGTTCTTCTCGCAGTTTCCCATACATTCCTTTAAGCTTGTTAAATTTCTCTTCAGCTGGGCCTTTCTGGTCTGCAATTGAAGTAATGCTGGTTCAGGCCAATTGCAGTTCTATTGGATATCAAGTTTCACTAACTGATGTACAGACATATAAACCAAATCTACAATGTGACCTATAATGACGACCAAGGGAAACATAACATCTAAAATTATGGATAAAAATTATCCAAAACTAACTGCTGTTTTATCAGTTCCACTCCGCACTTAGAGTTTGATTGGTTGCATTAAATAGAACCCGTCCAAAAGATGTCAAATATGTCAATAACTATGCCCAATGAACATGGTACCGCGTGTATAAGGGATCATGTAGCAGCTGTCGTAAGATCCTAAGCGAATTGGTTTGATACCCAAACCCCCAAACAATGCTAAAACAATAGTGATGATTGAAATCTATTGTGTTAAGTATCCAATGAGAAGAGACCTTACAAAGAGCTGCTACACTACCCTGTATAAGGGGAAATATCCACGGGGAGTATTACCTTTCTTGTCATCCTCTTTACCCTCGAGGTCTTTCCTTAGTAAAACATTCTCCTGAAACGATAAATGTTATGATCATACCATCAGATCTAATGATTGCAAAAAAAACAAAAAAAACAAGATGATTACAAAGCAAAAGCAAAACATCCCATGGCAGTTATTCAGTCAAACCAGTTTTTTTCAAAATCTTTTTAACGTAACTACAAATGAATCAGAACTATTCATGAAGGGAAAATGATTTTAACATGCTGATTAGCTAAATAAACAGCACCTTTGCTTTGATTTCCTTGGGGGACGTGCTTACCTAATGGTCAGTGAGCTGACTATGGAACAAGTGGACTGGGTTTGAGTCCTAGCTAAGGTCACTGCATTGTGTTCTCAGACAAGCCAAATTAATGTCACAGTACCAGTCTCAACCCAGGTGTACAAAGGAGGGCCAGCAAATTTAATTCCTGGGGGTAGCCCTGTGATGCTTTACAGTGTGTAGCATCTCATCCAGAGGGGGGGGGGGGGGGGGGTATAGGAATACACATGTATTTAGTCACTTCTTTCTAAAGAAACTGAGATAAGTGCTGGTGGTGCATGACACTTGCTGTGACACATACCTCACCCTTATAACCTCCTTATAGTGATTGGCTTTCACAAGTTCAGTTATGTTAAAAGTGTAACCAAAACTGCAACAAAATGCAATAATATTGCAAAATGCAACAATATTGCATCAAGACTTAAGATGAAAAAGGCCTATTAAAATAACAAATTATTGCACCTCACCTACAGGCATCTTTATGAAGTTTTATTTTCCCCCAACATAAATCATATAATGATTTCATCATAATCAATCCTTATAAGAAACCAAAACTTATGGTTACTTTTACTATTTCTGCAGCAACTTCATAATAATTTAAAAACTAAAGATAATTCAGTACCTCACAGGCTTTTTCTGCAATCGTCTTGTACTCGTTCAGTTCCTCAGTGAGCTAGTAAAAAAAAAGGTAAACGGTACCTCACCTCGAAAAGCAGATGCATTATAGTATTTTCTAAAATATCCTACAAAAATGATTAGGAAAAATTTAGTTTTGAATCAATACCAAACTTACCCTCCCTATTTCTGAACGTAGAGAGTCCTCAGTAGCCTTTGCCTAAGAGTGCATGAAGCAGAGTTATCTTTAATGTTTGCAATTTGCTTTTGCAGGCATAACAAAAAAAAAGATCTGGTTAACTTAACTTAATGATGATACCAAATTTATAAATCAGAGTAACAAATTCAATCAAAATTCGCCTGGCCTCAACAAAGATGAATCTATGAAAACAAAGAACTTGAACAAAACATTTCTGAAGAAAGAAGCCTCGTACATGACTATGAACCAAGCCAGAAAGCAACTCTGAGTTTAGCAACAAAATAACTACTGATATAATCTCTTAATGCTGTCCTGCATTACGCTACTCCCAAATAAAACCCACTTACATCATTTTTTTGACGTTCTAATGCCAGCTTTAGTTCAGCAATTTCTGCTCGCAGCTGATAGATTATTAGGTCCCTAGACAGTGAAAGCCACAGTCAACTTAGCATTGTATTAAACATTTATGAGACTACGAGCTCGAGATTTCTATCACGTGATAGTTGACGAGGGGGCAGCCCGAGTCAACTATCAAGCATATAAATTGAGAGCACGTAATAATATTGTTTTAGTATAAATCTACTAGTCGTTCAAACCGCTTTCTAAATCCTCTTAACAGACACCTCGAAAAAGCCAAGAAGAGGCCTCTAGAGCGCACAGCTATTAATGCTACTCACTGTCTATCAAAGAAAAGATAGTGAGTAGCTTAGCTAATCAGAGAATGGCATTCGTGATAGATGGCTAATAGAGATTTTATACTAACATGATGTAGAATTGACCGAGAAACAGTAGTCTTGGTTTTATTTGTACAAGTTCATATTTACATGTACAGTATAAGTGGAATAGTTTAAACTTAATCAGCTCTGTTTTTTACTTCTTTTTTATTCTTTATTGTTGTTATATTGTAACTGAATAAGTGTAAATAAATGAACTTGAACTTGAACTTGAACTTAAAGAAATCTATGTCATGTGAATATGCATCAAAACAGACCTGTTATCAGGGGCGGGTTCATCTGTGGAGTTGATTCCTAAAATGTCAGCCTCTGGAGTCTATAAACAAAACAGTAATAATTCAACTAAGATGCACAAGTACACCTATATTTCTTGAGCTATTTCTTTTCCCGAGAGAAGAAAAACTGGTGTGTAATAAGCCTGCATGCAGATATATACTGCTTCATTGATTTCATGTGGAAAAGTGTAATCTGTGAAGTGCCCTCAACTATCTGTGTTCCAGTACCATGTTGTTGAGTGAGCACAAGGTAGCCATCAGACTGTTCACATTCTATTTTCTTGTATTTTGATTTGAACGTTTAACATGCGAATAGCGTCACCATAGAACTGGAAGTCAGTGCAAAACGGAAGACTTGACTGGGCAGGGTGTAGGGATCGAGAGGGGCTATAGACATCCTCTGAAAAAGTGAATTCCTTGTTTCTCCAGAGATTGAGACGACACTTTACCCTCACAGTGCCTCATTCCACCCAGGTAAATAGATGGGTACCGGCATATTCAAACATGATTTCCAGTCCATATTGTGCACTCTTTAGAGTTTGTTTACCTTTTCTGTTTTGGTTCATGTAAGACGTCACAAAATGTAACATTCCACAACTAGTTACATGAACTACTGTAAATTCAAAATTTTATGTCGATTGCCATTAAATGGGAATCTTCATGCTCTGTTCTTTCTTAAAACACCAGGTGAAACAACTACGAAGCTGTAAAAACCAAAGAAATCTATGGAGATTAAAGTATTTTTAAATGCCTCAAAGATAAGTTAAGCAGTTTGTAACAAATAACATCAATTCATATTACTTCCAGCAAGACTCACAAACTTTGTGGTGCCAAGAATGCACGATACAGACTGGACATTATCTTTAATGTTAAAGTGCCCCTGTGACAAAAAATAAATTATTTTTTTTCTTTGGATTTCAAAACTATGTTAACTAAACACTAAGTGACCCAAGTTTTAATCCTTGATTTAAAAAAGGCACCTGTTTATTTTAACTGGAACTTTCCTATTTAATGATCTGCCATTACTAAATTTAAGTTCTTGAGAGAGCTGAATCGAGGAGAAAATGACGTCAAAGGCTCACTAGTTTAAGAATGCAATGCGTGTGTACGCTGCAGAATTAATATGCAGCACGGGAGTTTTGGGCTTTCACACTTTTAAACTTGCACTTTGCATACATAATAAGCTGCGTTCACACGCTGAAATTTTAAGCTGGTGAGCCTTTGACGTCACTTTTCCCGGATCCAACCCTCTGAGGACAAATCGGTCAGGTTGGTCGTGAGTAATGGTGGATCGTGAAATCCAAAACTTGCACTCAAAGTAAACAGCCTTTGGATAAAAATGAAAGGTCAGTATTTTGCCAGTCAAGTGTTAAGCAGACACACTTTCAGAATCTCAAGAAAAAAAGGAAGTGATTTTTTTTATCACAGGGGCACTTTAAGGGGTGACCCTGTAATGGACTAGTTAGCATCCTATGCAGGGTAGGGTAGAAATACCTCCAGTTGCTCATGCTACAAAAACCTGATGAGCCTTTTGGCTCGTATGCAGACTCTAGCTTCTTGCCTTTTTACCCTGCTGTTTCTCTAATATTCATGAACCATACCCTTTGTAACAGTTGGGTGCATTTACAGTATTCTGATTATGTTTTATGATAGTTTAAATTACTGTACATGTAGTTCTAACCAGAGTATTTTTAAGGTAATCCTTATAACGTACATGTATATTTTGATTTTTCATTTTTATATACTGTGTCCCCAATGAGCACCTCGTCACTTAGGAGCTAGATCCTCAATTGACACAAATAAAGTATCATCATCATCATCATCATCATTGGTTGTTTGACAATAAGCACTATCAAAATCACCTCCACCTAGCTATGAACACAAGATGCTCAACATACTTTATGTAGGGTAACACTTTTAACACACAGTGTTTTTATAGAGGTCAGAGTTGTACTTCAAACTCAACATTGTACTCCGTACTGTAATTTTACCTGAGGAGTTGTTTGAAGCAAGGGCTCTGTTAAGGGAACAGTGAGTGGCTCCATTAGGCTCTGACGCTTAAAGTCTTCAGTTGGTGCTAGTTTACGCAGCTTAGGTCCCTCATCACTTGAGGATCTTAACAAGGCTGGCTTGGACTCGGATAACGTGAACGATGGAGGATTCTGCAACAGCAGCAAAAGGTCTGTTAGCAATCATTTGTACAGCAAGAAATCAATGCGTTTGTGTTGGAGATAGGTTAAAGAGGTTATCCAAAACAATAGGGCCATTTCTACCAGGAAACCAAGTTGCGGATTACACAAGCTGGGGATTACATAAGACATGAACTGACCGTATAAACAGTACATTTTAACCAATGTAAGACAAGGGTTTTGAGCTACTCTTTAACACACTGCAGCTTAAATAAGAAGCAAAACTACTCATACAAATGATATTGCGGTTTGTTTGCAGCTTACAAACGTAAGACACAAACTTGAACTGCGCAAGGTTTTCCCGCAATCGAGTGAGAGCTCACGCATTTCCACCATTGCTGTGACAACCAACACAAAAATGAGGCATATACCATTTATACAAGCATTTTCCATCTTATATAACCCTCGCTCATATGAATGGTCCAGTTTGCACCTTATGCAAGCTGCAGCTTGGGTAATCCATGGATTATTTTTCTTGTCTAAAGTACATGTAGCCCTAATGCATGTAGTAATGCAATTACTACATGCAAAGTACAAAGGTATGCCATATGTAAAAGTGGAGTTCAACTGCATTTTCAACGCTTGATATCATTCAAAATGTAAATGTAATGATTCAAAGAAACCTTCCTTCGCAAGTAAAATCAAGGGACTAAAAATATACTGCATTATACCTGGGGTAGGACAGGTACATGGACCAATGCTTTAACATAAGCCATGTTTCCAGCATCAAAAAAGAACTTCTTTAATCTGGAAATAAAAAAAAATTAAAATTAAAATAACCTTACAAGACACTTCTAATCATAAGGACAGTAAAACTGGTTGCTCATAAACAATGTAAAGATGGAAGCAACAGCTGCTGCAACATTTAAATCCACACAAACGTACAATAATCAGTGTAAAATCTAAGTCTAGATGAATCACAAACTGCTACATCTTCCGGGCAAATATTTAAAAGTTTGAGAGCATGAACAAATCTTTGGATTTGCAAAAATTTTCAACCCTACTTTACGAATCTTGAGAAGTGTTTATCATGTTGCCTTCTGAAATGACTTTGAAATTTTCTTCTTGTTATTTCAATGTTTACATTACCAACTTCAAACAACATACAGTGCACTATCATATTCATATAATATTTCTTCAGTCTGAGATAAATTGGCAAACTCTCTACAAAATAATTATAATGTTAAACAAAATAACTGCACATGCAAGTACAACACAAAATAAACTACAGATTGAATCATTTATTGCACATTATATAAGCAAGCATATTGCTACGTGTAAAATTATGGAAAAGTGTGAGAAAATGATACTGTGGGAATTTGGAATTTAAAAAGTTACATTGCAAGAGTTTTACATACTCAGCAAAGTGGGAATAAAACCTTTCCCTGTGTCCATTTAGTGTGTCTGCAGGCAAACCTAAATACAGAATGATCACCAACAGTCATAATGAGTGTATAAATTATCACTGGAATAAGCCACATTTTATTTTGTCAATTCTTGAAAAACTACATGTATGTTGCACATTGTTATAAAAAGGTCAAAAAAGCACTCCCAGTAAGTTCTGATTAAGAGCTATTCTTGCCAACAGAAAATAACAAGGGAATGTTCTCAACATTTAAGCTTAAACAATAATTTCCTGAAAATGAAAATTGTACTCGCCAAATGTGGGACTCATTGATGATTTGTGCTGACCAAGGCTTTTCCTACTTGCATTGGCAAGTGGGCCAGCGGTAATTTCCACCATTGGATGTGCAATTATGCTTGCAAGGTCTATTTATTTAATTTTGTAGCTCTTTCCACACAAAGCATGGTACATGTAACTGATGCTTAAAAATAAATAGTTAACAGTTAATAAGTGAATCTCCTCTACTTACTTGCATGTAATTTATACATTATATCTACCACAACATCATAAAGGCCACTGCATTCCTAAAGGTAGTGAGAAGAAAAGGTTTTATTTTTCTGGTCACCATGATGTCATAAGAATTTTTCAGTACTCCTCCATTGATGGATCAGTACTACTTATGAAATTCTTTGTCAGTTAACTCTAAAATCGCGGCTGAAAACAGTTTAAACAGAGTCACTGGTGGTCTACTGAGCTTGTAAGATGATCATACTTAAGGGTAAAAATTTGGAAATTATGCGGCACCTTTAAGTCTCATTACGTGGCAAGAATGGTCTATTATGCAACAAATGATGTGATTTCCTTTTAGCTAATTTAACCTTGTTTTAATTGGTCTAAGAGGAGCACGATCCAATTTAGCCATAGATATTTTTTTTCACAGCTGTTGATATTTGTTTTTTGGCTTCCCACACATGACGTTATCACCTCTAAAAAGAAAAAATGGATTAAACCAATGATCACTCACTTAACATTAAAAGAGCACCAGGTCCCTTCATGTAATATGATGCATGCATGTAGGAGGACTGTTTGTTCATTTGTTCAATGAAGAAACACTTCCGGGTAAGTTTTCAAACCTTTTCAAAGATGAAATGACTTGACAGAGATACACTGCAATGTTTAAATCATCGGAGAACTTAACATAAAGCAAGATCTTGCTCTTTTTTTCTTACTACTCTTTTCCTTGATACGTGACTTTCGAAAGCAAAACATCCGCGGAAAAGTTTCCAAAATTTCCATCAATCATACATATTATCGACAGATTGGATCGAATCCACCAATCACAGCCAGCTAGCATGACGTAAAGAAGGTCTGAAGGTCACACTAGTGGTTGTGATTGGTGGATTTCGATCCAATCTGTCGATAACATGCAAGACTGACGGAAATTTTGGAAATGTTTCTGCGGGTGTTTTGCTTTCTAAAGTCGCGTATCAACAAAAACGGTGGTAAATTGTGCAATTTTGTACAAATTCTGCATGAAAGTTTGTGATTTGTTGCGATTTTTGTTTTGTGTCATTTCTAAATCAAAATATATATGTCCATTGATAAATAAAATTCAAAGGAAATCCAATCACTAATTTAATAATCACTTATTTAAAATTTGCCCTGTAAACTGGTTAATTAAAGCAATTTATATGTATCTGGATTTGAAAAAAGCCCTCATTTGCTTAATAATTACCTGGATTATGACAGGGAAGGGACAAATCCTACACTGCACAGCCTGGAGTTGGGAATTTGCACGGAATCTGTCTAGTGTACTGAAGACTAACAAGAATGTTATCAGTGAGACATAAGATAACCAACAATGAAGTACTACAAGCAATAGTATTATTTTATTAACCGTTTTGATAGGGATGATTTCATACTATGTCACTCAACTCAATCTGTAGTTCAATGATCATTGATTTCAAAATAAAGACTCCTGATAATATTTATAAGTAATGTATACAATATGAGCAACAGTGTCGTATCACTATTTACAAACTGGAGGTTCAGGCAAAAGTTTGTGAATAGTGATACAACACTGACGCGAATGTTGTATATGGCTTAAAACACTTTTTATCTAGATCTATTTTATTACACTAAACTTGGGATTTTGGTATATTTTGACCAAGAAAATTGGACATAAATGTGTAGCTACATGTTGTATCAGATATGCAGACACCCATTAAACATTAATTTTCTTTGTATTTACTTCATGAATTATTAACCAGTGTTTTAGTAAAATTTAAAGGAGGTTGCTCCAAACAGCTTGTTTTTTTTTGTCTTTCCCTATTAAAGCAAGTAAACATTCAACTTTTTCCCTCACCAAAGTTTCAACCACTAAAGCAAACTGATTTCCTGAAGAAATTCTTAGTGAAAGATGCAATTTTGGAGGCTGCCATTTTTAACTGTACTTCACAGTCTCATAGTTACTTACAGCTAACTATGGTGGCCAGGGGTGCTTATGTGATGTAATTCTGCCTGACTCAAAATTGCAGGAAGGAGAAAAACATGCAACTAACTTTACATCCTTCATAAGGTCAGTCAAGGGAATTTTTTTCCAAGCAGTTATCCACATCTCTATCTTCACTGCTTTCATTTTCGGAGTTTGGAGCATGTTTGGCCCAAAATAATACAGCTTCAGAGCAGCAATAGCCCAGAGTGGCAGTAAAAACACTTGTCAGGAGCTAATTGGACAAAATGTCTCAGATGAAATGACGTCATGAATAAAAATATGGCCTGGCTGCGAGCATGTTCAAATTGGCAGCAACAATGCCAAATTTTGGGCTTCTTTGGTGATGAATTTTATCATAATGATGGTTTGGAAACCTGCACTTTAGAGCTTGAACGTTGAGTGAGTGACTAAACTTTAGTGCTAACAAACAACACATTTTCCAAAGTGACCTTCTCCTTTAAAGTAAACTCACTTCTTTTTTCAAGATCCACTAATGTATCCAAATAATCAAAGATATCCACTGACAATTCAAAACTGGAATATTACAAAAACATCAAGTGAGTTGTCTTTCAACTGTCTTTCAAAAGACAGTTGAAAAGATTAAAACATCCAGTAGCTACCACTGTTGGTAGCCAGCAGAGCTAATAGACGGTGACTGCTTGGCCTTGGAAAGAGCCCAACACTCAAGAAAACTCCATTAACAGCACAACAATAAAAAATAATTTTCTCTCACACTGCTGGGAGCCATGCCAAGCCAAACCATGCAGCCTGACCTTTATTAAAGTGCACCTAACCCAAAACACTTTTTTCGCTTAAATAAATCTTTGCACCTAATCGAAATGCATTGCACCTTTTTGCCCCTTTTTAACCCAAATCTTGACTTTTTACTGGCTGTAAAAGTTATGAAGGCTGGCCATCATCTGTTGCAAGACCAAGCAAGTAAGGGGTATGGGTCTATTCCTGATTTGACGTCACAAGCTTCTGTGCATGAATGTTTACAAAGACTTAATACAATGCAAATTGGTCTGTGATGTCAACCCAGGAAAAGACCCAAGCCCCTTACTAGCTCTGTTGTGCAAATGATGATGGCTACATTTCGTAACTTTTACAGCCTGTAAAAAGTGAAAATTTTGTTTAAAATGGCAGAGCGTGTTTCGAATAGGTACAAAGATTTGTTTAAGCAAAAAAAGATATTTTGCGGTCAGGTGCACTTTAAGGTAACATAACTTTACAGCTGTCTTACGACACAAAAAGTGGCTAGAGAATATTTTCACTTCAACTAAAAACATTCTAAAAATAATTCATGGGTGGGTGAGTAGAGGATGTCAGGCATTGGCAGATGGCAAAAACTGCAAGCCATGTGACCTGAAACCCCCCACACACTTGCTCTCAGACTCAGCTGTGTGTATAAAGACAAATGTTTTCCATTTCTTTTGTTCCTCAGCCAGTGAAAAACCACACTTGTTAGTAGTCTATAGGGTTTCAAGTTATCCTAATCAGTCCATCCTTCTAATTTCTTCAAGATGGTCACAAATTAAAGTTCGAGAATTGGTGGCGCCATTGGTTACTACACAATGACGTCACAAGGTGGAGCAGAGTGGTGAAACCCTCAGATGGTGCCAGTGAGTGATCCAAGCAGATGATACAAGCAAGGCTTGCAAGTGCTGGAGTGGAGTTCATAATGATGTCATGGGGGTGAGGGAGTTGGAGGGGTAGCCACCCCCTCCTGATGTTCATATAAAAGTTTGGTTCATAGACTCATTAGGAGGGGGACCCCCCAATGGGCTTATGTCAGGAGAGGATCCCCCTCCCCCTCTATGGTATGACGTCAGGAGGTGATACCCCTCCCCTCTATGGGATGGCTTCAGAAGGGGAAACTTTCCCCAATGGGCTGACATCAAGAGGGGATAACCCCTCCCACCTCCATGGGATGACGTTTAGGAGGTGATACCCTCCTCTGATGAGAGCATAAAATTTTCTGCTGGGCAAAACTCTATAGCGACGTTTCAGTCATTGACCTTTGGAAGAACACACCTTCCCAGGACAGCTGAACACTTGATTGACTCATTTGGTCGATGCTGAGGACTCTGTAAAATGTCGATTGGTCAGTGTTTGTTGCCAAGCATGTAATGGTGGCACCACAGTCTGATGGGTAAGTGCAAAACAGGTGGCTTTTTTATATCTTTTAAGTGCCGCAGGCATGATAGCAGAGGTTGGAGGAGCACTGAGGCTAAGGCCATCCCGGCCATGGCCAAAGGTCCTATTCCTCCCTTTTGAGAAGGTTGTGAACATGTACAATGCTTCCTTCTCTTTTAGATGCCTTGTCCTTTTTGTCGAGGGTGTGGGAACAGAAGATAAGAGGAAGATGGGCAGACTGATCATTTGCGAGTTACCCAGTAAGCTGAACTTACCACCCGTTTGACCCGTCAATCCTGGCAGTACACTATTCAACATGTTTCTGGCCATGTCGGTGATGATGGGTGCCACTAAATACATATATCTTATTAGACGTTTTGTTGTGTAGTATCGCTGAGTATTTTTACGAGTTGTGCCGTATTTTGGCGAGCCCGTAGGGCGAGTCAAAATACAAACAACGAGTAAAAATTCTCAGCGATACTACACAACAAAACGTCTAATAAGAGATTTATTATCCAACACGCCAAATTGTTATGTCCGTGGGGGAGAACTTCGTGAATATTTATTTACGGGCGAATGCGTGACAGAAATATGCGAGGCGGAACGAAATTGGTGCGGATTGGTCAACGGCAGGAAACCTGTCTAACCGGTCTTCTGGAGTACAAATACCGCGTGATATTTGTACTCGTTTTAGGCGTTATTTGAAGGCCTTCGTGCAAAAAGGGCGTATATCGCTTTTTGGCCGATTTTCATTTTTTTTCAGGATCGCGCTAATTTTTCACAGACCGACTTGTTTTGACATGAAACGCATCGTTCTGTAATTGCTTTGGTAGTTATTCGCTTCGTTCTCTAGAAATAACGTATGCAAAAAACTCAGTTTTGCGTGAAGCGGCATCTTTATGAGCAAATCTTTCGAAGGCATATTTCGACGCGACCCGAACTTAAACGCTTACTGTTGGCAGCTTCGACAGCAAGTTAAAATTTTTAAATTGATGTTTTGGTTTGTGAAATAGCTAGAGAAACAGAAAAAAAAAAAAAAAAAAAAAGCGCCGGACCTTGTATCGAACCCGCGTCACAACAAAACAAATCCAGACCCGCTCTGTAGCGCGCCTTAATCGCTTGCACTAACGGAGCAGCACTAAGCAGCGATAACTGATTTGCGTAATTATACGAATAATAAAACTAAGTGAAACAAAAGGTTTCTTTTGTTTCTCGTTGAACAAAAGGTCTCCAAAAGAAAACTGAGTTTTTTTGCATACGTTATTTCTAGAGAACGAAGCGAATAACTACCAAAGCAATTACAGAACGATGCGTTTCATGTCAAAACAAGTCGGTCTGTGAAAAATTAGCGCGATCCTGAAAAAAAATGAAAATCGGCCAAAAAGCGATATACGCCCTTTTTGCACGAAGGCCTTCAATCAAGGCGAATATTTCAGGAAAACGGAAAAGGACTGGGGCAGAAAAGCACTGGGGCAGAAAAGCAAGATGGCGAGCGGGCGCGTAAGGTTTAAGACGTGTTTACTGGTGGTTGTAGCGCTGTTTGTGGCTGCCTGGTGGCTGAAGGACATCCTGAAGTCTGAATGCCCGTAAGTCCAAAGCATCCCTCGAAGAACTGAGGGCTGCTCTGCTCTGTGCAGTGCTCGATAGCGCTGTTTAGGCGCTCGAGGTGCAGGTCGGCACTGGCAGGCAGATGGATCCAGGTGCAGCGTGCAGTCCTCGGCAGCTTTCTTGTGGCGAACTGCGCCAGCGTGAGTTGTGCAGTGTCCAGATAAGAACTGCCAGGCGGCAGTTGGCCATAAGCTGGCTGCTCGGGGACTTATAAAAATCTCTGTGTTGTCGAGCAGGGGGCTTCCCTTGTCAAAAAGTGCTGGGTGCGTCATGAATAATGCATGAGCTGCCGTGAAGTTAACAGTGGAAACGAAATGGCAGGTCTGCTACTGCCTGAAGGAAGAGGGCCGCGGCAAGAGACGAGCAAGCAACAGTAACAGCAGGCAGGAAGTTGTGGAAATGCCAGACAAAATGTTAAAGAGCAAGCGAGCGATTAATAAAATTAAACAATCAGAGCGAGTTTGACTGTTTGTTGTTGTATTTTTAATAATTTCTGGCGGAGTTTTTCTTGAAGTAAACAGACGCAGGGCACTTCGATCATGGAAATCAAAGTGTACAAACGAGACAGGAAAGAAATGACGAAGGAAATTAATTCGACAAAACAGGGCAGCTGGCGGTGTCGAAGGCGGTTCACCGAGGCATTTGCACGTAATCTTTAACATTATGAATGAATGAAGGAACGAGCTTTATTAAAGTGTGTCAGAGTGTTTGAATTTTAGCTGGACATTTGCTAATTGTGGAAACTAAACCCACATTCGAAATACAAAATAAAAACTATTGAAACAGGGATGTTTATACCAATATTCAACATTGATGACTTGTTTTAAAATGTAATCTTTCGGGCAATCGTGACTTTATACTGAGAAAGGCAACAAACTGCAGGGTTAAGCATGACAATGTGAAAAGCATGTTGGAAAACAACATTCATTTGGTTTAATGTCAAACTAATTAAAATTTGCTTTGCAACTTACGTTGAATTATTATGTTCGTCACAGCGCTTTGTGCGTTACTTCTTTTCCAAGCCTTAAGTTTCCCCTAATATTATTGTCAGGAAACTTAATCGTAGACAGGCTAAAGCGCGGCGCTATTTATTTTCGTTTCCTTTGGTGATCGTAGCTTTATAAGAAATAACACAGGCTGCATGACAATAAAACGAACAACACTCGTTCTGTTACCCCCGTTTTCATTGATATACGCGACTTTGGAAAACAAAGCACCCGAGGAAACGTTTCCAAAATTTCTGTCAGTCTTGCGTGTTATCGACAGATCGGATCGAAATCCACCAATCACAGCCCGCATGACGTAAAGAAGCTGAAAGTCACACTAGTGGCTGTAATTGGTGGATTTCGATCCGAACTGTCGATAACACACAAGGGGCGCGTTCCATTCGACCAAAAATTCCGGTTTGACTTTCCGAATTTTCATACGTCGAATGGAACGGTATTTTCCCCAACGCCGGACCGATCTCTTTCCATTCCCGTGTGAGCACATTTCACTCGACAAAAATGCTGAAGGATCACGGAAAAGTGGCTGTTTTAAGTGCCGTAAGCTCCTTCATAGAAATAAATTTAACACATACCGGTATTCAAAATTCTTCCTTAATATCTACCTGACCGACTCAAACACCATTTTCGCGTGATGAGAGCAACTTGCGAACTTTTCCCGTGGGAAAGTATGCCCGGGGAGCATGCCGAAACAGAGCGAACTAAACCTCATGAAATTCGGAACGACCAGTCCACAATTTTCCAGAAAATCGGATCCTGACGTGGAATATAGGCAATCAAGTACAGGCTCGAACTGTGGCATATTATTTTGCATCCAGTGTAGTGTCGACTTGAAAGACTCGCTGCCATCTTGTAGCTTTTCACGGCTGAAGGAACTGGGGCAGATTCTTGCCGGGTAGAAATGCTCCCCCTTACATCCCTTACATTATAAAAAAAAAAAAAACCTAACAATAAACAGCCTAACCGGCCGGCGCAGAATTATTTAGGCTAAACCGAGAGATTGTAAGCTAACCAGAGCCCAGGAGCTAATGAAGCCTGACGCTAACCCTAAAACCTAACCCTAAGCCCAGAACCCTAACCCTAAACACTGACCCTAGCCCTAAAGCCTAACCTGAAACCCTAACCCTAAATCCCAAACCCTAACCCTAAACTCTGACCCTAGCCCTAAAACCCTAAACCTTAAACCCGAAACCCTAACCCTAGACCCCAAACCCTAACCCTAGACCCCAAACCCTAACCCTAACCCTAACCCTAGACCCCAAACCCTAACCCTAAACCCCAAACCCTAAACTTTGACCCTAACCCTAACCTCATTAAGCCAAACTCTAACCCCAAATGCGATAACAAGGCTGTCGGAGGGTAATCCCGAGTGCTTGTAAGCTAACCGCGTGCTATTTACGCTAACCAGAGGGCACTGAGGTCCTTAAGCCTAGCCCTAATCGATTAAGCCTAACTGGGAAGCCTCGTTAAGCGTATTAAAGTGCGATAACCGAGCCAGGCCCTAGCTCAGTCTACTCCAGTTAGAGGCTGCGTGTTTACACTCACTGGATTTCGGGTAACGGAGTTCAGGCTTTTTCCGCAAGTTTACAACATTGAACTATTTGCGTTTCGCATTCAGTTTGGGGGTCGAAGACAAGGTTTATGGGTGCCACGTTACGGGATATATTCGGGTTTCGGGTTTCGGAACTCATGTTAGGGAACGATATTCTGCCCCAGTCCTTTTCTGTTTTCCTGAAATATTCGCCTTAATTGAAGGCCTTCGTGCAAAAAGGGCGTATATCGCTTTTTGGCCGATTTTCATTTTTTTTCAGGATCGCGCTAATTTTTCACAGACCGACTTGTTTTGACATGAAACGCATCGTTCTGTAATTGCTTTGGTAGTTATTCGCTTCGTTCTCTAGAAATAACGTATGCAAAAAACTCAGTTTTGCGTGAAGCGGCATCTTTATGAGCAAATCTTTCGAAGGCATATTTCGACGCGACCCGAACTTAAACGCTTACTGTTGGCAGCTTCGACAGCAAGTTAAAATTTTTAAATTGATGTTTTGGTTTGTGAAATAGCTAGAGAAACAGAAAAAAAAAAAAAAAAAAAGCGCCGGACCTTGTATCGAACCCGCGTCACAACAAAACAAATCCAGACCCGCTCTGTAGCGCGCCTTAATCGCTTGCACTAACGGAGCAGCACTAAGCAGCGATAACTGATTTGCGTAATTATACGAATAATAAAACTAAGTGAAACAAAAGGTTTCTTTTGTTTCTCGTTGAACAAAAGGTCTCCAAAAGAAAACTGAGTTTTTTTGCATACGTTATTTCTAGAGAACGAAGCGAATAACTACCAAAGCAATTACAGAACGATGCGTTTCATGTCAAAACAAGTCGGTCTGTGAAAAATTAGCGCGATCCTGAAAAAAAATGAAAATCGGCCAAAAAGCGATATACGCCCTTTTTGCACGAAGGCCTTCATTTGTACTCTACGAAGTGCAGTTGGATAATAATGTTCTTTATTGTCCTTTTTGCCAGCCACTGAGGTTAGGAGGGTAGCACTTCAACAAGATGCGTTATTTCACACGTATCAAGTGATTGATTAAAATAACCAAAAAAATCAGATTTTCACTTCAGCTTAATTACCGCAAAAGTGGAAAACAACTGAAAATAACAATGTTTACAGATCCAATGCTCACTCTAATGTCTTCTTTCACTCATCAGCTGGAGGTGGAGGAGCACAACAGAGATTCATCTCCAATCTACCCAGCAGAAAATTTTACGCTCTCATCAGAGGAGAGTATCCCTCCTGAGGTCATCCCATGGGTGGGTTAGGGGGTTTCCCCTCCTGACGTCAACCCATTGGGGGTTTCCCCTCTTGACATCATCCCATAGAGGAAGAGGCAGTAGCCCCTTGTGATGTCAACCTATTGGGGGTTTCCCCTCCTAATGATTTTATGCGTGCCCAGGATGGGGTGGCTGCCCCGTGCCCCGTGCAACACCCTCCACCAACCCCTCATGACATCACCACAAACTCCACCTCACCCCCACGTTAACATGCCCTGCTTGCATCATATGAGGTTTTGCCTCTCTGTTACACCTTGCGATGTCACTTTGACATCACCATTTCTTGGTGGCCATCGTGAATAAATTCAAAAGGTGGACCGGTTAGGATAACTTCGAACCCTATATACTACTTTCATTAATAAGTGGCTGTCCACAGGACGTCTGGACACAAATCTGGCTAAATGCCTGAAAGGAGTACTCCATAAGATGACTGGTAACTAATTAGCTCCCCTGGAATGTCATTTTGGTGCAAATATTCTAATCATCATCAACAACCTATTTGAACATGATATCTTATCATAAACATACATGTGTATTTTTCTTAAACTTTTAGCTTACACAACCCCACAAGCAAATCTGTCACTTTTAACGAAATTGGTTTTAAGTAAAGGATTGTTGCTGGTCTGATGGTCAATCTCGGAGTTGTGTGAAAAATTACTCAAAGAATACATTAACTATATTACCAATGAAAGTACTTATCAAACATACATCAGCCTCTGTAAATAAATGATTTCGAGCAACCTGTATGAACCACAAGACAGTATGCCTTCTTGATGCACTTAATAAACTTACTAATCATTCACATCTGTTCCAGAATAGACGAGTGGTGCACCATTACTGTTGCGGAGCGTGCCAGGAACTGAGTCATTCTAAACATGAATATACAAATCACAAATTTTTACAATTGATCAACTCAAAGCATAATCATCATTATCATTATTATAAATTTCTAGCTTGTATTACTTTCTAATTGAACATGAACAACCAACATTTAGATAAAAATCATATACAACTGAGAAGTGAGTAAAATCTTAAAAAAAAACAAGTTTAACTGAATAAAAATGGTAATTTTTAAAGGAGCAACTATCAGCTGACAAACATTAGACAATTTTTTCCTTTTTTGGGGGGGGGGGAGGAGGGAAGAAGTGATCTGTGAGGGAATGACCACAAAAATAAAATTATCAAAAGACATTATGTTTCAATATTATGTTTGGTTATGTTTCAAAAAATACTGCTATGTACCTTCTGATGGAAGTCCAGCTTTGCTATCAGTACCGCTAGGTAAGTATGAATTAACCAGCCATATCCTCCTTTGGTTGAATGTTTCTGCATGGAAAATATCTGTTTTAATTTCCAGACTATAATCTAATGTAATAACATAAAAATAAACCCTGCCTCTTGATTCATAAAACTGTACAAAGTTTAAGTACATGTACATCTAGTTGAATGGATAGATCTGGAAGCATTAACATGAAAAATAAAGGCTGCTAAATACTCCAGATTTCTTTCTAATTTCACCTGTAATTTAGAAATTATTCAAAATTTATCAAATCTACTATCTGACACTTTCCAGAGTTTAAGTATAGAGGACAAGTATAAAACAGACTTGGCATCTATTTGTCACACCATTTTGAATTTCTGCTACACTTTTGAATGCACTTCTTAAACAACTACCGTAGAATTCCGAAAGTAACGGCCCCCGTTACTTTTGAATTTTGCCGGCAAAAGGGGTTGCTACTTACGGGTAGCCGTTACTTTCAGGTAGCCGTTATTTTCGGACAGGTAAAAAACGTTTGTAACTCCAAATGGTCTTAGACAAAGAGGGCACATATTATGAAATTTAAAAGTCATTCCATTTTGGGCATATTCCTGCAATGTAACGTAACCAGATCAACAAACAGTAGACAAAACAGACTACCTTAAGAGATACGCTTTACATACGTAAACGATTACTAAAACTGTACAGTACATTTTGACTCTCCATGACAAATTAATTTCAATAAAGTGTTGCAGCGTTCACAAGTTTCACTCACAGATCAAATCATGCACAAAAGATTCTTAAAACGTTCTTGAGTCAAGCATGTGCATGTGCTCAAAGATTTAAATGAGAATTTTTACAAGTTCTAGTTTTCCAATCTGTATACATTGAAAGATAATCACGTTTTCATGACATACTTTTGGTGTTTTTCTTGTTTGAGTTACTTCCCAAAGAAGAGATATTATTTGTATTTCTCTTGCTCCAGTTGCACATGTTACGTTAAATACGGTCATGGTACTTCTTAACATCGCTTTGTAAGCCGAAGGAAAGTAATGCTGGAAATAAACATTAAATGCAACAGTCACAACTGTACAGTGTTTTGTTACCGTTTTGGGGTAATTTCTTAAAATTGCATTAATTTGGGGTTCCGTTAATTTCGGGGGAACTGTTACTTTCGGGATATAACAGGAGGGCAAAAAATTAACCTAACCTTCAGGTAGCCGTTACTTTCGGAATTCTACGGTATCTCTTAAAATGCTTGTTCATATATTTTTTTGTTTTTTTTGGTTTTTTGTTTGCTTGTTCATATAATTTTGTTGTGGCTTTAGTATTACAAGACACCAGAACAATGGAAAATACAAGACTGTACCAAGGTTAACAAACCAAAAAAATTACATTGTACATGGAAATATGATTAGATTAATATGCTTGCCATTTACCCAGAATTCTTTCATATCCTTTAACATCTGTTTATATTTAAGAGATTCCTTCAGAGCCTGTCGAAAGAAACAAAAATAGTCCTTTGTCTACACTAAGTTGCAGCACAGGCAACTATAAGCCTATCACAGCCCTTCATGTTGCTAGGAAGATAAACTTGTAATCTAACAGTATCTTAAACTCAGGCAAACTATATAAACTCTTCCCTTTTAAAACAGAACCCAGTGCTCTTTCCCCTTGCAGTTAAAGTGCTTATGAAGTAAAAAATAATTGCTGCTTATTTTAAAGGCTTTTCAAAGTAAAGGAGAGTAGCATTTTTTCTTTTTGGAAGATCTTTTTTCGTTTTAGAGATATTCACCTCCCTAACACCGGGTGGGCAGTCTATCCACTGAGCTACAAGAACTCTTAGAGAGCAAGGTCAGTTCACTGAGTTCATATGCGACAAGCATACTGCATACTACTACAATCAGCATTGTCAAAGTCATCATTGCCTGTGTTCAGGGGGTTTGATTCCTTTCCGAGTCTCAGATTGTTTTGTCCCATGCTCGTGTCATGTTGATCAATTCACCTTTCACATTTCATTACCAAGCTTAAAATTTGCGAACCATTTTTATTTACTTATCAATGTTAAGCTTCTCTGAAGCCTTTTTCAAGGCAATTACACCACATTACCACGTTATTTACACCATACAGCAATGAAATTTTATAACAATGACTATACTGAATATGGTCAATTCAATCCATAATCAGGGTTAAATTCCATTCTCCTTTTTAAAAGAATGAACATTCAACTTACATGTCCTAAGATGATCGCCATAAAAACACAAACATGAATATAAATAAAGGCAGTGATGTCAGATTTCTTATTATGACAGCAACATGCACACATAACCTTAACATGGCCTGAAGATATCCTGTAGTAGCCCCCAGTACTTACATTTGGGTGTCCTTCTCTTAACAGTTTGTGGATAACCAGCATAGCCTTCCAACACATAATGACTTGTGATGGAAGGGGCATGTGCCCTAAGGAGTTCCAGAAAATGGAGGCTCCTTTCTCTTGCCATGTTCCAATAATTGCGCTTGGACAAAGTTAAAGATTAACATCTGATAAATTTGACACTTTTTTATATGACCACACCATACTGTATAAATTTTACTGAATGTTTACTGGCAGTTAACGTTGACAATGACAATATTATTCATTGACTCAAAATGAAAATAGAACCTAATGATATAATAATAGAACATAATAAATGGATAAAAAAAATAGGTAATCAAACTGATATAGTCCATCTCTGCCCACAAAATAGCAAAGGCTAATAACGGTGAGTGGAGCTAGATGCAGTCCCTATTTAACCGATCAACTAATCACATTAACAAAATTAAAAAGAAAAATTGCAAAGGAAGTACAACAACAACTTAAAAAGAATTACCAGTAATTATTATCACTGCAGTCACAATACAAGCTACAACAATTTTAGATTAAAGGAATGAAAACGAGAACAGGAGGATAAGAAGGTTAAGAAAGTATAACAAAAATATGTTTTGTATACATGAATTATGTAAAATTTACAATTTTATGCAGAAGAATATGCATTTCAACATATCTTCAAATTGTGTTGGTCTGTACATGAGCTGGCCACAAAACTATGTGCAGTATTATGATAAACAGTCTTAAATAATAATGATTATGACAGTATACAATGCCCACAAGCACAAGTGACTTTTTATAAATACCTCATCTTGTCCTAATTTCTTCTCATCCCTCATCTCATACTTAATGCCGCAGCAAGTTTATTTTGAGTAGATATTTATCTAGGGTTACCAGTAGTCTGCATTTATATGGATAACACAGTGATTTTCTAAAGCTGAGCCACTTTTTAAAGCTCCCACTCAAACATTCTTAATCTTATTGCTACAAACAAGAATACATGCACTTCTGTAAACCAAACTTAATTCATCCTTCTGTAACTTAATTGTCCAAAAAAGAATTGCAATCATTGTAAAATTGTGGAAATAAAATTATAATGAAATAATAATTTACAGAAAGAATACAGGATGGAAAATCCAAACATAAAGATAACTAATTAAAAGTTCTTTAGCCATACTTGTTTAAAGAGAAACTCAAATAATGATTGATATATTAAAGGAAACCTCCACTCTTAAAGCAAACGGACGTTTAATTGTAGGAAATACTGTCTAATTTCAATTTACGGTTGAAAGCTCAGTGATGACGTATCAGTGTCAGCAAAACAGAGTTTGCCTATCGCCTATATTTGCATTTAAATTACATGTACCCGCATGCTGCCATCTTAGATTACATGACGACATATAGTTGCCCAATTGTTTCACACAAAAGATGCTGCGCTTCCTAACAATAGCACCAACACATGACGCCACAGAATCCAAAATGGCGGTGCACAGGAAATTTAAATGTGAAAATTGGCGATAATCTTAACTCAATTTTTGCCACTCTTGAATGTTATTTTCACCTTGTCCAGTAAAATTTGAGATTTAGTAATTACTTCAAACAATCCAAAGCCAACTTGTTGTAACAGCAGAGGTTCCCTTTAAAGAGGAAAGTTGCATAACATTATCTGCCTTAACAAGCCTTTCTGTTACAGGGGTTAAATAAAGAATTGGCTATCAGGCAAATGGACTGGCTATGTGGATGATTTTACAAGCCTGCTTTGACCACAATGAGGAATGCTTTTTCTGATAACAAAGTTCAGTTTGAAAGTTTTGCACAACTGTGAAAACCAGTTGCCTCCCCATTTTGGCAGAAAAGGTACCCCTTTTACATACCTGTTATTTAGGAAGTCTTGTTCTCATTTTCATGTAGTCCTTAATAAATAAACCAATACAGCCATAAGGGCGCGTCTATTCGAAATGTTGTAATTAAAGGCCCCCTTAAATATCTAACTCACCGATTTCCCTACCCTTTTATATATCTCAACTTGTGAAATCCCTACCCTTTTATATACATGTACCTGAAGCCTGAAAAAGGTACCCCTTTCGGCGGAGCCTCCCTGTATAGGCCTGTATAGGCCTGTATAGGCCACTATAGGGAGTACCCCCCCTCCCCCCTCCCCCCCCGCCAGGGTTGCCTCATGCTGAAAATGTTAATGAAACCCCTACCGTTGAGCTTTTCGGATAACACTGTCGTAAATATGTAAAAGGATATTCCTAATGTGCTTCTCTTTCACAGCAGATTCAACATTGTTGACAGCTTTTGCTATGGCTTCTTGCTATATTCAATGGAAACCATAAGGAATGCATTAACAAGTTTGAAAAGTAAACTGATCAACATGACAAAAGTGTGGAACAAAAAAAAGTCTGATTCCCTGACAGGAATCAAACCCATGACCTTCCAGACACCAGGCAGGCGCTCTATCCAATGAGCTAAGAGAACTGATGGAGAATAAGTGTTACAGTGTATTTAACTGAGTTCATATGTGACAGACATCCTGCATACTACTGTAGGATCAGCACTGAACTAAGATAGAGCGCCCGCCTGGTGTTAAGGAGGTCATGGGTTTGATTCCTGTCAGGGACTCAGATTTTTCTTTGTTCCACGCTCATGTCATGTTCATCAGTTCACTTTTCACATTTCATTACCGGGCTTAAAATTTACCATCTTTATTCATTTACCACATTAACAAGTTGTTCGTATTTTTAACCAATATAAAAATACTCTTGCCATTAGGCTACCACTGGCTGTCTTTTAATCTGGCAATTTTGTGGGAAGCACACATTTTCAAATGGCAGTACCATGTTTCCTAGAATAATAGCCATCCCTCGATTAAACGCTTCCCTCGAATAATCGACACCCTTTGACCAAAATGTGTAGTTCCAGAAAATATCCATACCCCCACCATGGAGGGAATTTCACGTAAGCCCCCCTCCTCCTAGGAATTTCCATTTTTTGACCACTAAAATAAACCCCCCCCCCCCCCCCCCACCCCTCCAGAATTTCCATTACTATTTTGTACACCCCCATACCCTTTGGAAAAAATAGTTTTGGCAAGAAAGTGTGTTAAAGTAAAAGTAAACACTCCAAACATTTAGCGATTTGCATTGCACATAACTACTAATATTCTCGATCGATTGTAACATCTATATCTGAAGATACTCGTAAAGAAAGCATTCAGCACTTCAGTGAAACATGCTTTTAAAGAAAAGATAAAATGTTAACTTGTCAAATTACCTTCCTACACGACTAACTCCCTTTCTAGGTACAATTTCCATTGGAGGACTGAAAATGAGTGTGGATGAAATTGACACTGTACTTTTACTGCGAACATGATCGCCAACAGACTCGGAACGAAAGCCAATTTTGCAGCAAAATTACATACAAATAGACAGAGACAAACAGGGATAAGAAATTCCCAAGTTTGCGAAATTGTAACATCCTTTCTACCTTTATAAAGAAACTAATTTTCACGAACAAAATCGACTGCCACCTCGAAGACCGATGCGAAAACAAACTAGGCTAGTCTCCAGTGCTTTTCGGGCCAGAAGGTGACTCCATGTGGACGGGTAACAACTAATGGCGGCCAGTTCCACGCAACGGCACATTCTTCACATTTGCTAGCTTCCAAACTGCTTTTTGAAGAAAGAAAATGTACTTCAAATATAATGCGAGTCAAATACAAGTATTCAAGCCACTATTTCTCATGTAAAAGTTCTACTTAGTAGGTAAGAAAGGATTTTTGAACAGCTTGATCGACACTCGAATACTTATTGAATCAAAGGACCTCTGGAATCCCTCTGGAAACTAACTAGATCATACAACCCCCCTCCCCTCTGGAATTTCCTGGGTCTTTGACCCCCACTCCCCTTCGGAATTTCCAATTCCCTCCGTGGTGGGGGTATGGATATTTTCTGGAACCACACAATCTTTAAAATAATCGCCTTCCTCGAATAATCCCCTCCCTCGTCATTTTCTTTTTCTGTTATCCCCTCCCTCTCCAGTTAAAATTGACATCTTGGGTAACAAACAAGCTTTCATTTGATTGTTCACAACTGAATGGTTACTGTTTTTCTATGGTAATATTCATGTATTTCACTTTTTCCTTTATTGCTTGGTATAATAAAACAAAATATTCAGGGCGCAACTTCCTGTGGGAAATATTTGAACTAATCGCCTCCCTTGAATAATCCCCTTCCCTCAAATAATCACCCCCTTTTGGTGTGAAAATAGAATTATTGCCCCTGGCTATTATTCGAGGAAATACAGTAATTATAAGAGAAGGTGGTATGATGTATCTGGTAGTGAAACATCATTAAAATTTGCATCTCCTGTATCTGCTTTAATGTGAGCTAATTGATTTATTATTTAAAACAAGCTTCCCCACCTGAAAATTAAAAGCCAAATCACGTACCAAAGATTAATTATTTATTTAATATTAACAAGTTTCATTAATAGTATCTGTCAAGTCCATTTCAAACTCAATCAAGTGACAACAGTGTTTACTTGTAAATTGCACTTAGAGGAAAACGTGAATGAAAATTCAAATATTTTTCAACTATCAGCAACCTACGACTACAGATTTGCAGCCCTCCGCAGCGTAAACTAAAAACAACTGAATGAGCATGCACTTCGTCATGAAATTGAAATATACTATGTATAGAACACACATCAACATTGCTTCCAAGCCGCATCTTGTAACTGGGTAGGTTGCATCACATGAATAAGAAATCCTACAACTAGTCTTTAAAGGACAAAACAGTAACAAAAATAACATAACATAAAACTGTCGAAAAAATAATAATGAATCACGCTTGAATCGCGAGAAAATAAACAACCAATATTATGACATGCTGTATCAAATATACCTGGTCTTTCTCGAGTTTCTCTCTTTCTTGAGTTAAGCTTGGTTTCTTTGTGAGACCGAGTGCTGGGGCGCTCATCATTTATCCACATATCATGTCATATAAACATTCATTAACGAGTGTTTTAGCCACGTTTTACAGGATCCAAACTTCGTGTGGATATTCGAGAACTCAACCAGGCCGCCAATTTTACAACGGTCAGGGCACTGGAAACTATCTTATCATAACATCTTCAACCACAGGTAACCCAAGTGGGTTTGTATGGTGGACTGGCTCTGCCTGAAATATAAATGTTTGTACGGAATGACGGAGATGACATTAAAGTCGTTCAATGTATGGGTTATTTACCAAATTAATACTCTTGAACATTCATTGTTATCATTTTTTCCCATCCTGGAGAGTTTAAACGAGATTTGAGCGAGTTTTGTGTGTTATTAAAGAGATGTAGTGGACTAATCCAAATATCGTATTTTAATTGGCTACGCTACTAGAGGTCTTTTATTAATAGTCTTCGAGTAGCGAAATTCGCTGGCGTTTCTCTCGTTTCATTTCCAAATATGCATTTTTTCAACTTGCATTTGCTAACTTAATTGTCTTTTCTGTCCGACTCGCGACTAGTTGGGTGATACTAAAAGAGCCCCGGTTCAATAGCTCATTCGCTTTCGCCTCAACCCTTGCGCCCTACGGGTCTTATTGTTAAATGTTCTCCAATTTTCAAAACTTCCCGCGTTGCGAAAAAGATTTGAAGAATAATAAACACAATAGCCTCCTTATAAGAAATAGCACACAAACTGCAGTGACAAACATGACGATAAAACGCATGTTGGAAAACACAATTATTTAACTTGACGTTTCGTATGTTTCGACATAAATCTTCAGAAGTGACCGTTTAGAATACAAGTAACAACTAAATTTAAATTTAAGATAAGTAACTAATTAACAATAACAACAACAAAAGCTAAGATAATACAGATAAAGTTTTTCGCTGCTGACATTATCATTTAGGTTAGCTTTGAGTTCCCTAGTAGAGTCTCCTTTATCTTGCAGTGAGTTTCACACCGACCTTTTGCTAATATCTCAAGGTGGGCCCATTCTAAGTTGACGTGACGTGGTCTGCGATAGCAGATGCATAACAAGCACTTGTGTCGAAACATACGAAACGTCAAGCCAAATAATTTTGTTTTCCAACATGCATTTTATTGTCATGTTTGTCACTGCAGTTGTGTGCTATTTCTTATTCAGTTTATTAAGTACCTTGGATGCTAGAGGTCTTCTCGCTCGCCAGCGGCGAGGAGCGTCCGTCAGAGCGAGAGTAGTGCTGGCCTTCACGGCTTCGCCGCTCAATTCTGTCGCCCCCAACGAGGAAAAAACCTCTGGCACCCAGGGTACTTATTAAGCTACGATGGCCAAAGAAAAATAATTTTTACAATAGCCTCCATTTGGGGCGAATATATGCTTGGATATCCGAGCATATTTTCTCCCCAAATGGAGGCTATTATAGGTACCATAGGGCGTTTTTTATTTTTTAATTTAGTTTATTTTTCCATATTTTGGGCGCGTTTTTAATAACACAACCCGCGCTTGTTGGGTTATGAGATGGTTTTAGCCAAAAACACCTTGTTGCCTATCTTCCATCACATATTCATTGCGCCCTCGTGGACTAATTATTAATTATTTCATTTTATTAGACAAGCGGTCATATACTGTGATGTTGTTAACCCACCGTACACGATCACGAAAGAATTTTATGGTCGAGATATTATTCTGTATTTAGCAATTATTGAATGAGGCTGACTAGGATATGAAGAATTCTGCAGATCGAGGAGGGTGTTATCCACAGAGGCCGAAGGTCGAGCTGGATAACACCCTCTGAGATCTCTAGAATTCTTCATATCTTACGAAAGCCGAATTAAACAATAGTTTATTATTTATTTAAAATATTTCCCCGTTCTTAAAAGACTTTCACCATTTCGCTCTTTGTTTTTCTGCTCACCAAAAATAACACAAACTCATCCCCAGGTTTTCTGGATCAACGGTTCAATAATCTGCAGCGGGCTTCACTTTTGACGTCATCGGTTCAATATTTGGTCAACAGCAGCTAGTTTTGGTGAATTAAGCGTGTAGTTTTAACCAATCAGAAGCGGGAAAATATTTTGAATGAATAATAATACTTATTATATGGCTGTGTCTCACAAGGACTGGAAACTACCGAATTCACGTATTTGATTGACTGAAATCGATATTGAAGGCGGTCTAGATTTTCCTATCTAAACCAGTTATGTTTTGCGGTGAAAAACCAAACCAAAATGCAAAAATATTGGCTACTTTCTTCTAACAATATTTATTTATGGAACTGCCAAAAAGCTTGATTAGCAAAAAAGTAAAGATGACGAGCAAACTTTGGCAGAATGAAATTTGGCTCATCGTTGTTCGATGGCAGATACTGCAAACCAGTAACATTAAACGAATTAAATTTCTCTTGTTTGCGCCATATAATAAACATCTGATTAACCGATGTTAGTCGGTCTGTATGGGAGAATCTTGACCTCGGTCGTGAATACAGACCTCACTGTGTTCGGTCTGTACTCATGACCTCGGTCAAGATTCTCCCATACAGACATCCTGCTCCGGCGGCCAATAAGAGCTAAATACAAAGCTCTACTATCCCCGCTCTGAACCAGATTGACTTGTTTTACTGACCGTTCTTACTGTTGTTTACTCTGACAATAGAAAAATGGCCTATTCTCAAAAGTGATAACGAATATTTGATTAGGCTACGTGAACACCGGTTGTTATCTTTATAGGATAGGAGATTTATTGCAGATGTTGTTTTCTTTTATAATGTGGTTAATAATCATATTCGCCTGACCCTTGATTCTAGGGTTCGGTTCTCTAGGGATGTTGACAGGGGATATGCATTGAGAAGTATGGATACTCCGAACCTTTTAACCAGCCTTTCTAGGACTAATTTATTTGAATTTAGTTTTATGAAGAGAATAGTTAAGGAATGGAATGGTCTCCCTCTTGATATTTGAAAAGCATCATCTGTAGCAGATTTTAAATCGAAGGTTTCTAAATTTTTACCTCTTTGAATTTCTGCATATACAGTCTTGATTTTTTTCAGTGTATCTTAGTAGGTCTATACGTAGGTTGGAGTTTCCTCCTAGAATGGTGCTGCGGCGCTTTTTGAGAATTCTTCCCATTTCAACACACTTTCACGTAATTATTTTTATTGTTGTTGAAATAAAGCTTAAAAAGTGTAAAAAGATTACGAACAAGACAAACAACACCACAGATTGAAAACAAAAATACAATAGACCCTACGCCGCAAAAATGGCTGCCTGTCTGACATTATTCTTTTGTTTGTATTTGAAATAGCCTCACAAACCTCGTTTTTGAGACACGAATTGTAAAGAATTTCTTATCCTGAACGAGGTTCATGAGGCTATTTTGAATACGAACAAAAGAATAATTTAAAGGGTAGCCATTTTTGCATAGGCTCTATTAGGACTAAGACTAGACTAAGATAGTTGTTATCGCTTTGAAAACAATAGGGACCTTTAGATCGGAAGACGAGGACGACTTCGAGTACGAGTTTTCCGTACTGAGCACGCGCATAAGGTTTGGAGGCCGACATTTTTCGAAGTGCGCGTGCTCAGAACAGAAAAGTCGTACTCGTAGTCGTCCTCGCGCTCCAGTCTTAACCCTAATAAAGCTAGAACCGGGATAACTGACTCGATAGTTGAACATTTGGAATTGATTTCACGCAGCCTAAACACATCTCTCGAGGTTATTTAAAGTTTTAAAGTCAATTGAAAAACATCGATAGAAACCTGCCTTTTCTGCAAACAGCCAAGAATTTCCTCGCTCAGAAATCAACCACCTCTTTGAATTCCGTTCGAGAATAAACAAAACATTTACGAGTGCAAAATAATTGGAAAAACCGGTGATTTACCCTTGAATACCGCATCGAAAAATTCTGATACATCACTTGTCTCATTTAGATTTAAAGGGTTTCACTCTTTTTGGAAGATTTTACCAAAAACCCCGCACAAAATAGTTTTAAAAACATCGGATAATTTCTAGAAAGGCGGCAAAGTAAAGTAAAAGAGAACTAAAACCAGAATTCTAATGTCAATTGCGTCTGCTTTCCGTACTTAACATTATTCAGACATCATAAACTGTAGGAATATGGAAATTTAGAAAGTTTTCGAGCATCTCGGGAGGCGCGGTGGCCTCGTGGTTAGTGCGCTCGACTCCGGAGCGAGCGGTCCGGGTTCGAGCCCTGGCCGGGGATATTGTGTTGTGTTCTTGGGCAAGACACTTTACTCTCACAGTGCCTCTCTCCACCCAGGTGTACAAAAGGGGTAGCTGCAAATTGTTGGGGAAACCTTACAAAATTGCGGTAGAGTGACCTGCGATGGACTAGCATCCCGTCCAGGGGAAGTAGAAATACTTCCAGCCGGGATAAGCTCCGGCAGCTATGGGCCAGGCTTGGCTCTAAAAGGCTTCACTTTGAGCATCTCGAGCGCGCTATTTTCTACAACGCTACTCCTCTGAATTATTTACGCGCCGGCCTAATTTTTAAGCATGTTGCACTTTCATGAATGCTAGTTCAGTTTTTGGTAACTTCAAGGGTTGCTGAATATGCTCCAAACTTATTCTGGCTTCAAAAGGCAAAAGATAAACTCCGTGCTTCTTTTAACCATCACCTTTTCTCAGGATCAATAGACTTTCCTCAAACCGCTTCTACTGTTGACAGATAATGTATTACTTGTTTTAGAAATTAAAAAAATTGGGGTCCGGCACGGAGTTCATTTCAGAGATAAAGCTTGTTGAAAGCCAGGGTACATATGAATGTTGAAAGCTATTGGTTCTTGTCATGTTGGTGTCTCGAAACGTTTTTCACGTAGTATCAGCCTTGCAGTCTATTGTCTTTACACTGGTTCGGCGAACGGAGTAGTCATTAACCACTAGGAGTAAGGTCTGACCATCCACATGCGCAAAGTCCACTCTGACTTCATCAAAAGGGCTGTCAGGTAATGCTGACATCTGAAGCGGTTCTCTTGTGTAAACTGCGGTAACCACTCGACACGCTAAGCAAGCCTTGACCTTCGTTTCTACCATCTTTGTGCAAGCATGAAAGCCACACCTTCTCTCGCAGAAGAGCGCTTCGTATTCACTATGCCCAGATTGCCTTCATGAGCAATGTCAACAATTCGTTCCTGGATTCGTTGTAATCCTGAATCTCACTGCTATGATGTAGAATCTGAGGAACACATTTCATTTGTTACAAGGAATGCTGTACCGAAAGCAGTGACATTGACTGAGATAGAGTCTGCTAGCTACAGCAAAGGATCCAATGCTCTAAGCCGTTATGTCTGCTGTCAAATACGACTGCTGACACAAAGCCCCTCCTGATTTATCATTATCTGAACTGTCACTTTATGAACAAGTGAAAGAACAAGTGGTTGATGATGCGGAATTTACTTAAGGTGGTTGGAAACAGTTTCCAGTACTTTCCAAGACTTACAGTTTGATGGGTCATTATAACCATTCTTTATCGGTTAATGCCACAATCATGGTATCAACAAACTGCCCAATCATCGGAGAACAAGTTGCTGTTATTTTTGTGGGACAATAGGTTACCGTAGCAACAATATGACCTGCTAAAAACACCCTTAAGCTTAATTTTAGCTTTAAGCGCTTTTAACTCAAACACGAGCTCGGTGACCCCCATTTTTTATTATTAAATTGTAATCAGCATGATAAGATGAACTTTTTGCAAAGTTTAAGAAAAATTCTACGAAGGGGGTTCAGAGCCACCTTAAATTTTTGAGAACGTCAATTTCAAAACGCAAACATGCCGTCAATAGAGCGATCATTTTAGTTATTCAACACCCGCATTATCTGTGTTATTTTTCTCTACAGTTGAACGCGACGTATTGATGGCTTTAGTCTTTTATTACAAAGATATGTTAGAAAAGGTAACGATGCTAAGAACCCAGCAATTTTCAGCTTTTGTTTGTTACCGAAAGAACTCAGTTAAATGCAACGCATGCGCAGTTGCTCGAAAACTTGAGACAGATTGCTTTAGCAGAAACGTGCCGATTTCTAACGATCCAGTCGTAAGAATTTCAAGAAATTTGGCAAAAAAATAGATCAGAGACCACATGAATGATCTATCACGAAAAACCTGAATTTTGACATAGGGAAGTTTTAATAATCTAGAAAACGATTAACGGCGAATTGCAAAATCGCTTATGTCAAAAATTTATTAGAACAGTGTTGACAGAATTTGTAGTGTGCAAAAGATGAAAACAATCTAACGACTGGATTTTTTAAATAAACTAGTAATAGTTATCACTAAAGCTGCCCCCGCTTTCTTATATTTCTGCTCATTGAAACAATAATATTGAACGTTATTGTTCTAGTCAGATACTCTGTGAAAATAAGCCATCCAAATAAACGAGATGCCAAAGGAATATTTCAAACTTTATTCCTCCAGAGCAAACATTTGAGAGAACCTCAAACATATCTTGCAATATCAAGAGAAAAAAACTGGCAAAAAAACCAGAGGTGTCAAACTCTGCAAATTACAAGCGGATAACAGCGGAAGCCACACAGCTAGCAGAAATATGACCTCTAACGGCTTTACTCTGACGAAATGTCTCCCTGAAAACACAGGATTAGTGCTTAGCGAAACATTCAAAGATCCTCCGATCGTACCATACAAAAGGGGCAAAACTTCCTAAGCGGCTACTACACGTGAATGGGAGTCGCGCAGGCCTGTCACCTTATTGTTATCCTTGGGTAATTCTGACGATCGGAAGGTACTGTACTGATTTAGCTATTTAGTCGCAAATGAACCACACTGGCCTCGAATTTCAATCTAGTATACTTCAGAACTCTCTGAGCTGTTTTTCCCCCAAAATCCATCTTCAGGATCTCTGAAAGCGTTTTCAATTTGTTTTAGATCATAATCTCGGCCATTTCGAAGCGAACTTATTTGATCGCGCTGAAATAGTAATGGAGGCCGGCAAATACAAACGCTTTTCAGGGACGCTTGAACTCGAGATCTAAACCAAGGACAAAGCTCGTGGCAAAGACGCCGATCCCTCAAGTCCTCGCGCCCGTGTCCCTTTGCTGGCCTCCCATGAGCGTTTGCGGGAAAAACGTCGATACCTTGCGGGTGTGCAAGCGATCAAATCGAGATTTTTTGCGGCTATATACCGGAAATACCTACATTCTCTCTTCTTCTCTCTCTATTACGCGGGGAGTCCTAAGGTGCCTCCTCGGGTTTTTGGCCCTCTGGGGCCAAAAACCCTGCGGGGGCAACAAACCATTCTTAAGCCTTATTTCTAACCAGCCCCGTTACCATGGCAACAGCACACACCCCAGTCAAAATGCGAGATAAATACTGTAATTAACCTTGACTCTTGCAAAAAATCGGGCGCCAAAGCATAAATAGTTCAAAAGTTATGGTGAATTAGGCATAGACACTCGAAAACTGTGTTCGGCCACCTAAAAAGAAAAAAAAAAGCAATACCTGTGCACGTGCGTTATAAGTCTTTGCACATTTCTTTGCCGTCCTCTGCAAAACCAAAACGTGAAATGACCAAGCTCTGCGTCGTCTGCGAACCTCGAAAGACGACCGCTAATTTTTCTTATTTCTATTTGGAATTGTACGCGGTCATTGAGTATTCAGCCTGAGCCATTGGCGTACTGAACAGGTCAGACAGTTGCGAATTTCGCTGATAAAATATAAATAGAAGTGTCTCCAGTTCCATGCAAAACCGTAGAACTTTGCCCTTGAAGCTATACATCCAGAAAAGTCAGACACAGACGAGGTAATAAAACTTAGCAAAACATATACAGCGCCAACCTACAGCTTTGCATAAATCCCACATACCGCCGTGTAATCTTAATATACGTGACTACGTACTGCACATTACATAATTCGCCCTGCTGTAAATAGACCACGTTCGATATATCAATATTCAAACATGGCTCCGAGGCTTTCGGGTCAAACTTCTATATTTGGTGTTGTTTTCTTTGTTTCCAAGTCTCTTTTGGGAATTGAAAGACAAAAGAAACTTTAAAATTTAGCAATTTTGACCCGAAAGCCTCGGAGCCATGCTTGAATATTGATATATCGAACGTGGCCTATTGGTAAACACACCAAACACGTCCCAAAGAAATCTCGATACCGGCTGGTTTAGGATTACGTCACACTTCGTCGACGCAGTGAATATTTTTTTCGTATGACGATTAAGTCTGGGTTACACCTCGTTTAAGCCAAAAGGAAATGGCGTATGAAGGAGGCAGAATACAGAATTTGACGAAGAATAAGAAGATGAACTGTTCAGCGAGTCGCGAGGGTTAGAAAGAAAAATCACTCTGTTTCCCGACGAGATTCGAACAATTGCTCTCTCACATTCTCAAGGGTCAATTTCACATACTAGATTCAGATGTGGCACGAGTCCTGCATACTGTTGGGAAGACTGAAAAAAGCCGAAATTAAATGTGAAAGACGAAATGTCTAACGTGGGCGTGGACATAGAAACATTTTCTCGATGTCTTGATTAGTTGCGAAAAAACTAAGAGAAGAATTATTCACCTCTTATCATCAGTCCGGGATCGTTATCATTTTTGATAACCTCACCAAAACAAACCATAAACCAATCGTTGCACAGGATTTCGTTCACGTGACGTTATTTGGTAGCAACAGTGTATAATTCAATATGCCGGTCGACGAGGCGCTGCGATGAAAGGGGCTACTCACAACATCACAATGCAGCGTCATTGAATTAAATTTAGGTTTGCTTCATAATAGGTTATGGGATTATGGAATAAAAACAGAAATGTATGGAAGAAAACTGTCTTCGTCCAAAGTTACTGCGAATTTAATTCCCACACCGTGTGATATTTGTTCCGCGAGTAAAATGACACAGCGAAGGTAGACAACAAATATTCTGTTCACAAAAGCGTTGTTTATTGACACTAACATGATAATAGCTTCCATTTTCCCTCAGGCTTCATTTTCTTGGTAGCGGGCGAAGCTGCTTGTTCAACAGTCTGTAGTAAATATAAACGAAAAAGTAACAGTAAATACATCTTGAAGAGCTGTAACTTAATTTCGTTTAGTTTGCGTGATAACAAACAGTATAAGTTTAATTCAACAGCCAGGCTCGGCGTAGTAACACGTAAAATGCAAGTAGCTAACATGTTCACGGAATATTTGTTCCTCCAGAGCTAACATTTAGAGAGCTTAAAACATATCTGGCAATACAAACGAGCCGAGAGAGAAGAAACCTGGCAAAAAACAGAGGTGTCAAACTCTACAAATTTCACGCTGATTGCAGCGGAAGCCAATCTGACATATGACCTATGTCCTTCCAAAACCACAGGATTTTTGCTTAGCGAAATATTCAAAGATCCCCAGATCGTACCATACAAAAGGGGCAGATCCTTAGAGATATACTAGTTCGAGCAAAACTTCCCAAAGCGGCTATTACACGCGGATAGGAGTTGCGTAGGCCTGTTACCCCATTGTTGTCACTCGCTGAATCCAACGATAAGCTTCATTATATTAATGACTGGTGTGCCAGAAAACTGACCTAGTTTGGCCGGCATTTCTTGAAAATATCTCAGGACCACGAATGTGTGGACATTGAATCTTGGACTCAAAAATATAGGCAACTGGCCTTTTAATGCATTTGCCGATTGACCGTCTCAGGCGATAAAAATAGCTCGCGTACGTCAGGCAAACATTAGGCCGGCGGGGATGAATAAAATCGCTGTCCTCTTCAATGTCGATATCATGTCGTTCGAATTCAAGCTTGAATTTTTCTTTAGGTCTTGCAGAAGTCCTTTTTGAATCGAAGACGCAGTCTTGCCACAAAATCGACATAAATTTGCTGTTTTGATTCTATGGGTACCAGCATCCGCCATCTCAATACCTAGGAACACATCAATTACAGATGTAGATATGGCCGCCGTTACGAACAGCACATCGCAAATCAAAACAACCCCGTGCACTTTTTTCACAGATCGTGCACAACACTAAAAACAGATTAAATCCCAAGTATATAGCGTGAAGATTAACGACATATTTTTTGTGATTGTCGCAAAAATCTGCAAGCAACTTAAATCTAATGACAAAATGAAAAACATACCTGATCTGTATGCAAAATTGCAAGCGCTGTTTCACTTTACGAGTAGCATTTTACATCGTTTACGCTGGTCTTCAGCCGCCATCTTCAAAACACGCGAGGCTCTTCCTTTCTTGGTACTTATCGAATAGAGTTATGGGTAAAACACCCGAGCATAATCGAACAAATAACGAGCAAAGTGAAGTGAATACGAAAATTCCCAATTTTTGAAATGGCCGCCATTATATGACGTCACATGGTTATCAAAAATGATAACGATCCCGGACTGATCATGCCAAACAAGTACCTAATCCACGAGTCCTCTTTCATATATAGTCGGCTTTGTCATCGATCGAAGCGATGCCATGCTCTCGTCGCTCAGAGCGTCCACCATCGCAAATTTATCTTTCAGTGCGAGAAAGCAATCAGACTTTTTGTGAACTTTGCTTTGCTTTGCGAAAGTCTCCCTTTCAGCGTTTTGGGAACTAGCAACCGGCTGCCAGATGCGCACTTCATTGCAACGTGCCGTTTAGCGATAGCGGAAGATCGGACATTTCTGTTTCTCTTTGACTTTTTTCTTCTCGTTTTCAGCGTTTTAATTTTGGAACTTTGCTTAGTGAATAGATCGGCGTGTGGCTTCAGTGATAAGGGACCGTTCATTTTTTATGGGGGAGGGGGGGCTGGTGGAATTTGGGAAGCACCATTTAAAAATCGCATGACCCCCCCTCAGCTTACCAATTTTTTCACATGGCCCCCCCTTATATCAGTATTTTTTTTGGATGACCCCCCCCCCCCCACAAAAAATATTTAACCCTCCCTTAAGATTTTACCTTTTTAATATTTTCTATTTTTCCCCTGCTTGACGTTATTGTGCTCACTATGAAGACGAAATTTACAATCCCTATACTACAGAGTGCTCTTCGGTTAAAAAGAAAACGCAAATCAAAAGAAAGAGAAATTAAACTAGCTATACATACTGCATGTACAGTAGCACAGTATGTTTTTGGCTTTATCAAGGTATTACCATTCATACTACAGTTGCATCTGTCACTTTCTACTGTATACTTACAGTCAGCAAAAAAGAAATGTGCCAGCTCGCTCTGAATTCGTTGAAAAAATAAAAGAAAGAAAAGTCAATTTCTGATCTTCTGGTTATGGCTCTTCCCGAACGTGTTGTGGCTGGCCTCTCAACTTCTTCTTCGTCATCGATGAAGGCAAGAATGACATCACTCGATTCGTCTCTACCACCAGAGTCAATGCAATCATTTTCATTCTCCTCATCACTGCTGCTTTCGCTTCCACCTTTGTCATCTTCATCACTATCGTCGTTATCACTGTATAGCAAAGGTTCATTTTCAGCCTCATCTCTTTCTTTCAATCCTGTTTGTAGCATATCAGTTCCTTCGGGATTCATTTGGAGAAGCCAGTGTCTGGTAGTTACCTTAACCTTGTCATTTTTGGTGCTCTTCAGATGCTTGTCTTGTCTATGGTGTTTGAGGTATTTGTTTAGTTCTGGCACTCGGAGCTTTTTCAGTTTTGTTGGATCTTCGAAAATTCTTTCCAACCATAATCCTCATAATTTTTCTCCGTTGCCTTCTAGCTTTCCTTTGCCCGCTCCTCTGCCCTCTTCTTGCCGAAACCTACTACATCGAGATGCGTAAAGTATAAAACGAAAAACTTTTGCTTAACAAGAAACAAGATTTGTTGTGCTTTGATGTGCCATATATTAATATTACACAGTCTTTGCAATCAAACCACTAAAGCAATGCGGCAGGAAAGAGAACAATCACAAGCTCAAGCCAGAGGTTAGAGATGAGGTGTACTGCTTCCTGTATTCTGAAGAGTATGCGCTGCCTGAAAAGAGCGAAAGCGACTCCCTTAGCGGTACAAGCGACGAGGAAGAGCTTGAAGAAGATTAGAAGGGAGAATCAATTTTTTAAGAGATATGTCCAGGATTGAACGCTAATGAGATTCAAACTCCTTATGATAGGCATCACTAAGTGTCCTCATTGGTAAAAAGTCACCAAAACACACAATTCTGTCAAATATGAAGTAATAAGAAAATGTCAAATAACCCTTTCAAACATGAAGTACTAATTAAACAATACCTGCGTTCAATCCTGGACACAAGTGCGTTTTAACAGTAACTTTATTTCTTCAAGATAGTTTACAGGCCTTTATCAGCTTGCAGGTAGCTTAGGTTCTTGAGTATTCTGGTCAAGCAACTGCTATGTTACCTATATTGTATTTGATAAGCTTTAAGGGAAAAATAAGAAAAAAAGATTAAAAAATCCAACAATACAGAGAGGAAAATTAAATATAAAGAGAGAAACCCTTTTTTGTTCATTAAGGTGCATGATTCCTCAGAAATTAAAGTTACCGACGATTTGTTTTGAAACTTTCCTTGAATGTTTTCTACCAAGCACTGTTTCGAAAAACACAATAAAAATGATGGGTCACTATTCTCACTTCAGAGATGTGATGGGTCAATCTTATTTAATTTATGCTTGTCCTCGTGCTAATCATGTGCTTTATTCATCGGTCCAAGTTATATTTTGAGGTAGGTGGATGCATAGTTTATTCAACTAATACTTGGGAAAAAACCTGACAGGTAGAAGGTGTCGAGTATATAGAACAATATCATATGAAATTTGTGGAAAAATCACACCATTTAAAACGGCATGGACGTAAATTAAAGCGTTCGTATAGTCTTTGTTTTCGCGGTTAATTTGCATTCCAGTGTAGGTTTTTTTGCACGCTTTCACCCATATCTTTTTTCTGTCCGGTAGAGTTTTTTATTTTTTATTTAATTAAAGAGGATAATATGTACACTATTATTGTGCGATAAAACATAGGCCACCATGCTCGTTTAAAAGAAAAGGAACATTTATTTATTTGTTGCCAATATTTGTATATAAATATTGGTAAATATTGGTATAAATATAGGTAAATATTGGTAAATATTGGTTTACTAGCGTTTGCGTTTACAATCGTCTTCGTGTGGACGGGGCCTTAGCCTGAGGGAAATTTCTTTCGTTGTGTACGTGCATGCGCTCATTTGCGGACGCTAATGACGAAAAAATCGTGCGCAGTAGGGATGCGCAATGCAATACTGAGGAATCACCTTAAGTTCCGTAGCTTTAAAATTGTAGTTTGTTGCCGTGGAAACGTTATTAAAAGCACAAGGAACGTCTCTAATTGTAACCGTCGATAGCAAATACTGTTCTGAAGATCAAACGCTTGGCTAAACAAATTAGTTTGTACCTTTAATCGCCCCGTAAGTTTCTTTGTTTACAACGCCCTCCATTTCCGTTGAACTTTCCGTGTATAGGACTAGTAGAGACCGTTGACGATAAGATCCTTGAAATACAACAAATTTAACGCTGTGAAATTCGCATACATCCGCCGAGGTACAACCTTGTCTCGAACAGTGAAACACGTGCAAGCTTGGAAAAACATGGGACAGTTGTCCGAGCGGAAAACTGATAACTATATCACAAAATACCGCTGTACAAAATCTAATGTGACAGCATTAACACTAATAGATTTAAAAACTTTCTTATTTATTTCTGTGGGTTATATTTTTTTAAGAAAAAGTAAAACATATCCCATCTTAAAGTATCATTTTTGTGCAAAAAACATAATTGTGGTGGTGGTTCACACCTAAGAACTATTTGTCATTAAACTGCTTATGAGTGACAGCCCATGATCTTTCGGGTGTTTGTGAATACTATTAACTAAACCTCACTCAATATACGACCCAAACCAAAGTCTGACGAAACGAACACAACAGATTGATACCTTCTCTGTGCTAACCGTGGACACAAGCCCAAACATTTTTATAAACAAATTACGTCATCTGGCAAGCCCAGATCATTTCGTACGCTTCCGTCTCTTTACTCCCATGTACGCGCCTTAAGTTCGGCGTTTGCAACCACGACTCTTTTGCCCTTTAGACTTTTCGGTGAGAAGCCAGAGCCTCGTGATATTAAGGCCATTTCGGTTTTGGGCAGAACTTCGTATTTTGGCAGTTTAGTGAGCGATCCGCCACGAGAAGTGGCTTAAATTAAACTTATTTCCGCTCATGATCGATTCTCGGATGTGCCTTAACCAAAACCTCGTTTAAAAACAGTAATCGCGAGTTGCGTTAAAACCGAACAACAAAAAAAGAAAGGAGGACTATAAAAAAAACCCAGCTTCTCTCTCTGAACAAAATGCAAACTGAATACACTAACATGACTGCCCCACTGCAACAGTCTATTGCGAGGAAACCACTTAAGTTCACCAGGCCTCTGAAATATGCATTGTAATTCGTTTTCGGTTCACTTTACTGTTTGGAGGACCACCGGGTTTTGAAGATTGATTTAGTTGATTTTCGGCGCACCGGCATCCATCAGAGAAACTAAATGCTTGCAGGAGTCTCCATTGCCGTACCAACCAACTAGCCGCAGTACAACAACCACTAGAAGCACAAGACCATGGTTTTAAAAAACAGGTCCGGTTCATGCGGCGCGGAGGCAAAACATTGTTCTTCACTGGTGTTCCCTCACAAACGAACAAGCATTGTTTGCATTGTTAGAATGTTTTGAATAACATCATTGTTATTCGTGACGCGTATAATATACACCACGTTATCGCCTTTTTAGGTGAACCATGTTTTTGTCCAACTTGTCCTCGCAGTGAAAAAGATAATTTGGTTTTTATAAATCAACTACGTTGATATTGTGAATTGGCCAACACCGTTAAAGAGATTTCGCAAATTAAAGCTGTCTTTTCGAGCTGTTAAGACCTTCGTTGGAGCTGCGAATCAGTGGTTTAGTATGTGAAAATTCTTCAGTTTTTCCTTTTCTTTTCAGCGTTTTATTTGTACTCGAATGAAGACCTTACATGCGAGTGTTCCGACTTAATCGCAAAACTTAAGTCTTTCCCGTTGTAGAGACACCCGTGAGAGAGACTTACATGTTCTGTGACCTTCTGCCTTGCTTTGCGGCAAAAGCTTTCCCTTTACAGCGTTTTGCGGAACTAGGCACACGACCACTTAACTATCGCACCAGGTTTGCAACCGTGCTTCTTTAAGACGGACAACAGTAGGATCCCGAGACCACATTTCCTGACTGTTTTTTCTGTTCACTAGTCTTCTTCGCTTATTCGTTTTCAGCGTTGTGGAACGTATCCCTGAGTAATGGATAGGGATTGATTTGTGGTCTAAAAAAAACATAACTTGGTTTTGGTTTGGTTACCACTGTAGTGTGTCGCTCTTAACAACCTTGTCATTTGATTGCTTCATGTAAAGCCATGGTAGAGTGCACCTTCAACAAATTGAAGTAAGACAGCATAATGATACACATGAAAATACATTACTCGATTATCTGGTTGGCTGAGAGCAGTAAAGCAGTTCAAAGTCGTTAACACCAGTTGCAACAAAAGTGGTAAGCCACATGGTGACACAACAGTGTAACCAACCGGTGCAATTAAATTACACATCGTAATTCTGGATTATGATTTATAGACAGACAACGTGAAATTTTGTAAGCCACTGATCTCATGTAAAGCAATGACAAAAATCTTGTACGGAAACTCTGACACATGTCTGAAAATGCGAAAAAATGGCTTCAAGAAACATATTCCGGCACTTTTTCCGCGCGAATTTTTTCATGTTTGTATTATTAATAAGTAATCATACGGTTTTTCTCGTTCAATTTGAAATTAATTTGCACTTCAATTGAGTTTTTCAAAAAGCTGAAGTTGCATCCGCCGGAGCGGCTCGTGCAATTTCAGCTTTTTGAGAAACTCACTCGTGCAATTCAAATTAATTCCAAATTTAGATTACCTATTCAAAAGCAGAGCCCATGTTCTTCCGTTTCGTCCATAACAAAGTGATTAAAATATGAGGCGTTGAAAAGTAGCGAGTGTTCATTTCGCAAAAATGTATAAAATGAGGAAATAAAGAAACAGGAAAACAATCTCAGATTTCAAGGTCCTGTCCCCCTGTGACGTGGATCTTTCCCTTGCACGACAAGATTAAATCAAAGGGCTCTTATGAGCCAACTCATTCATGCTCTTAGCCATGAAATGACTTAAGTGTTTCTTGTGTGTTATAGCGTTTAACAATGTTGGTGGTGCACCAATAAGCATCAAGCTTCTTCCTGACATGTATCTTAGCTATCAGCAGGCTTACAATTGACTGATTGGGTAAATGAATCATTTGCTGTGCAATAGATTAGGACAATATAGCATCATTCGTTATGTTTTTTTGTCAAGCATTTGTGTTCATTTTTTAGTAAATGTTGTGTCATCTAAATGAAGTGAAAGCCTCATTCACTGTTTGCTTGTTACAGTTTATGTATGATATTTTATTCAAAAAATGTAAGTGATTAGTGCAACATTTATCAGTACACCTTGAGAAAGCTTGTGTAACTGTTTTAAACATGTACCATATTACAAAAAATACAGGTCTAGATGAAATTAAAGGTGGTGAGCTACAAATTGTACATCAGTTATCTGCTGGCTAAATGAAGTTGAAAGTGTGTTAGCTTGGTTTTCGAAGGAAAGCGTTGAAGTTTGATGGAGTCAGTTTGCCAAGACAATCCACCCTGAACTCAAAGTATTTATCATCAAGTTCTTGGGTTGTCATTGTCATTATTCATTTGACTGTATTATTGTTTATAATAATTACTTATTACTTTTTTTATTAAATAATTATTATGGGTAGCCAGGAATAATCCAGTAGGTGTAACATTAACTGCTGCCCCTGAAATTAAATTGATAAAAAAGATAAAGATATCAATAAAAATAATTTGGAAGATACCAGAAATAGGGCACATCCCTTTTAAGTACACCCGGGCCTAGCAGGACAAGAGTCTTGAGTGAAAGCAAACACACTGCAGATAACTCTGATCAACTCTGTTTTCAACAACCTGAGATATTGAATAGATTATTTACCCGCATTTCAATCCCAGTTGGGTGACTACAATAGTCACCAAGTGTTACACAGCTTTTAAGATTGTCAGTTTTGGTATCATGGTTAGATTCATTAAACTTGATGTCTTGTTTTGCCTGATCCATCTGGGTCTACGTGTGTAACACACGAGCGACGATAATCAGCAACGAAGTACAGATTCGGCATTCCACTTTATGCATTTCAGGATATCATCTGTTACTGATAATATTTATTCCACTTAGGGCCATTATTATAAAGCAATAGTATTCATCTAGCATTTCAGTGGAACTAGCAATTTCATAACGCTGTAAATAAGCTTATTAGTGAATGGAGCTTTATAGCACTTGTCACGCAGCGATCGTAACCTTGGCGAATATTTCTGGACTCTTAGTCTGAAACAGACTTTAGTTTAGTTCTGGGTCATTTCCATTTGACGTGTGGGCTGTATGTTTTGCTTAAAGCAAATTTAAACAATTATAGAAAGCAATATTTACTCACCAGAAATCACAAACGATTGAAGTCAAAATCCACAATGGCTGCTTTCAATGAGCTGAGAAGACTCATTGAGCCCGTAATGACCGTAAAGGAGGCCGACGAATCCGGCGAATATCTCAAACCAGTTTGGGCTCCACAAATTCCAACATTTTTTAACATTTTTAACCAAATTCACTCCATGTATCAACTAATACAGTTTACATCCCATCTGGCGTGGACAACATTCGTAAAATATGGCTGCCTTCTTGGCACGTAACACGAGATGGAGGGAAGGGTAGGTACGCGGGCTCATTTTCGGAGAAAAACTAAATATTTAAATATATATCTACAGATATGTTTTGGTCTCATTTTATTCACTGAATGCCTACATTTATTACTCAAATTCTCTCGCGGTGTTCTGCAATCATCCAGAAAGTGCATTAATTAGGCTTGTCATGTTTGCTATTCGTGGCAAGTTGACTACTTGGTCAGCGGTTGCGCAAATCTAACCAATTTGTTACGTCACTTCCGCTAATTTTGCTAACGACGTCACATCCGTCTACGCAGATTTCTGCTAACGCCGTTTTTTCCCCTCTCTGCAAAAACTCATCCAT